>JASAND010031410.1:0-30157 GCA_030248195.1 Trissonchulus latispiculum
CAAACTTAACTACAAAAATATGAAATTGTTTTTTGAGATTGCTTCCGCCATTGTATTCAGTCATTACAAGCTATAGTCTTATGCTCTTAGAGTTGCTATAGTTGTTCCAATAGCTGCTTGTTACATTTGGTGGCAGCGGATAACCTTTCTAAGTTGGGTGAAAATGGCAGATGGACCTCAGCCTAATCTCAATGGTCAACAGGGACTATATCAGATGATGATTGGTCCACAGCCATCCAAATACGACGGCTCCAAATCATTCAAGCAATGGATGGAAGGAATTTGAAGTCTGTCAAAGACTGAATGGCTGGGATGATCTAAAGACCAAAGATTGGTTGTTCTTTTCGTAACTGGTCATGCCCGTCAGGTATTCAAAAGTTTGCCCGAAACCATTCGTGATGGCCCTTGGAACCCGGACCCCGGTGATCCTATCAACCGTCCAGGCATCAAAAAGGCCCTCATCAACAAGTTCGACCCTGAATCAAAGAGACTTTTGTACGAAGGTCAGTTGCACGACAGGCAAAGAAAACCTGATGAGACTCTTGAACAACATAAATGTGGCATTGAAAGCCTCGTTGACAAGCTCTATCCAGGTGCTCCTCTGGATATCCGTGACAGTCTTATCAAAGACAAGTTTATTTCCGGGCTGCAACCCAACTCCCTACGGCGCAAAGTGAGAGAATCTTGGCCAACGGATACATCAGATGCCCTTTTAAAGGCTCAAAGGTTTGAATTCATCGATAGTCACGAGAAAGGTAAACAAGTTAAAAAGGATTCAGCTTCTGTTAGCGAGGTATACAGCTACGAAAGCGATGCCAGCAGCAGTAACAGTGAGTTCTGTAGTAAGAATAATCTAGATGATTACATAGCAGCTAGGATTGAAGAACGACTTTCACAACTGTCAACTCATGAGGTTACTGCACTGCAGGCGACGCCCTCCACCAGCCGCAACAATCAGGATAGGTTCAGAAAGTTTTCTGGTAGAGTAACGACCCAATCAGTTCAGCGTGGTCGAGGTACAACCTTTAAAGGTTCGTCTAAAGCCAACAACTCCAGTGTTCGGAAAAGTATTGTCTGCTTTCGTTGTGGCGGTAAAGGCCATATAAAGTCTCAGTGTCCATCTCCACCGGATTTAAACTAGCAGCTTCTGATGTCTTGGGTCTATCATCAGAAGCTACTAGAGAGACCCAACTACCTACAAAGTGTCCTGAAGTAGTCTTAAAAATGAACAGCCAAAAGGTTAACGCTCTAATCGATTCCGGTTCAGCCAAAACGCTGATCCGAAAAGATGTGTGTGCTAGGTAATGACTGGTTGGATCGACTGAAAAAGTCGGATGTTAGCCTTCAAGTAGCCAATGGTGCTAAGTTGGTAGTTCTTGGTGTGGTTTTGGTTACGATATCTGTGTGTGGGCTTTCTGAAAGCCATGAAGTTGTGGTGGTCGAAGGTTTGAGTAGACCAGCCATTCTGGGTTCAGATTTCCTGAAGAAGAACAAATTCTGTGTTGATCTGGATGAATGGTGTTTGCGTTGTTCGTCTGGCAAAGCTTGGTTTGAACAGAGAGACAACTCACCGGCAGTAAGTTGTGATGTTCAATCTGCTGTCCAAGCTGTAGTGGAACCATTCTCAGTTCAGCTGGTTCCGGTTTCGATGATCAACGACAAAGAATCCTTCAACGATATGGTTGGAGTGGTCGATGAATTCTACAGATTCAATCGGAAAGGGATTGGAACTGTACAAAGTGCTTTGGTGAAGCCGAAGAGTGGGTGCTTCCTGGTTGCACTGGTGAATCCGACTGCGTATCGGAAGGTGGTGAACAAGAATACGAAGCTTGGTACCTTCACACGTATAGAAGATGCGGTGGACTTTCAGGAACTGTACACTCAAGTGGAAGTCCGAAGAGTAGATGCAGAAAATATCTTGGAAATCCAGGAACTCTCTGACGCTGAGAAGTCTGAAAAACTGAAGGCATTGCTCGACCTGGAGCACATTGAAAATGCTTCAGAAAAACAGGCTTTGTGGGAACTCCTCGTCAGATACAAAGACTCGTTTGCTTTCTCTGCAACAGATTATGGGAAGTGCAACGTCACAACGCATAAGATTGATGTCCAGGGCGCTATGCCTTTCAAGCAAAAGGCAAGGCGTGTTCCTCCTCATTTGTTAGAAGATGTGAAGCAAATGATCAAGGATATGCTCGACAAAGACGTCATTGTGGAATCAGATTCACCTTGGGCATCTCCGATTGTGATTGTTCCGAAAAAGGATGGAACGAAGCGTTTCTGCGTGGATTTTCGATGGCTCAACGATCTCACACGCAAGGATAGTTTTCCTTTGCCTAATATCCAGGACTGCATCGATAAGCTCGGTGGAGCTAAATACTTCAGTAGTCTTGATCTGATCAGCGGCTACTGGCAAATTGAGATGGATGAAGAAAGCAAAAGCAAAACCGCCTTCATCACACCGTTTGGTTTATACCAATTCAACGTGATGCCGTTTGGTCTCACAGGAGCTCCAGCGACGTTTCAGAGAACGATGCAGAGAATATTCGGTGGTCTCGACTGCGAGGATTGCATAGTCTATCTGGATGATATCCTCGTTTTCGGAACCACGTACGAAGAACATCGACTAAAGTTGGCACGAGTTTTGGAAAAGTTGGCAAACGCAGGGATGAAGATCAAGCCTCAGAAATGTGAATTTCTGAAGACCGAAATAAAGTACCTTGGTCATATTCTCTCGTCAGCTGGAATTCGCGTTGATCCACGTGCCACAACAAAGGTTAGTCACTGGAAACAGCCAACAGGAGTAAGTGAACTACTTTCGTTCCTGGGATTCGCATCATATCACCGGCAGTACATCAAGAATTTTGCAGCCATTGTTCAGCCACTAACCCGATTGACGCAGAAAGATACAACATTTCAGTGGTCTACGGATTGCCAGGTCGCCTTTGACAAACTGAAGAAAGCGCTAACGACGGCACCGGTACTGGCTTATCCAAGATTCGACATCACATCAACCTTCGTTTTGGATACTGATGCATCCGGATGGGCCATAGGCGGAGAACTGTCTCAGATCCAGGAAGGCAAAGAACGGACCATTGGATATGCCAGCAAGACCTTATCAAAAGCAGAAAGGAAGTACTGTGTCACTCGAAGAGAACTACTTGCCATTGTTGAGTTTGTGCGACATTTCAGGCCTTATCTTCTTGGGAAGAAATTTGTCGTCCGCACAGATCATTCAGCGCTTCAGTGGATCCATAAACTGAAAGACGCGGAAGGACAACTTGGCAGATGGTTCGAAACATTAGCTGAGTACGACTATGAGATTCAGCTTCGTCCGGGCAGGATGCATTCAAATGCAGACGCGCTATCAAGGCTGAGTGACTGTTCCTGCTCTTGGTGCAAAAAAGTTCAAACTCTTCTGCCTCCGGAATACAAAGGGTACGGAGAAGAAGTAGCAGCGACTATCGGTCGAGAAGACAGCATCAAGGAGCTACCAATTCGACAACTTCAGAAGAAAGATGAGGACATAAAGTTTCTGTATCAGCTGATAGTGAAGCGACGGAAACCTTCAGAAAATGACAAGAATAGGTCCAGTCATTTTCGACGAGGTCTGATAGATCAATTTGCAGCTTTGCGCATACAGAATGGAATACTATATCGTAAGTACGAAGGAACCAACTCAGAGACTTGGATGCAAGCTGTGATGCCTAAAGACTCGGTGACCACGATTCTGAAGATGTCTCATGACATTCCGATGGCCGGTCGTGGCTGCAGCTAAAGTCAGGGAAAGGATTCGCCCAAAGTTTTTCTGGCCAGGTTGGAGAAAAGACGTGGAAGAATACTGTGCTTCCTGTCCGATTTGCCAGAAGGTAAAACCTGACGTCCACAGTCGGAAGGCACCTTTACAACCAATTGCTGTGGGAAGACCATCTCAACGTGTTGTGATAGATATGATGGGACCGTTTCCTCGTACCTACCGTGGTAAACAGCACATCTTGGTCGTAGTTGACAGTTTTACCAAGTTTGCAGAAGCCTATCCGATGTCCTCGATAACAGCAAGATCCGTTGCTAATACAATAACTACTCAGTTCATTTCCCGATATGGAATTCCTGAAACAATCCATTCAGATCAAGGAAGAAATTTTGATAATAAAGTTATGAAAGCGATGTGCGACATGCTGTTTGTAAAGAAAACTAGATCTTCTCCTTATCATCCAGAAGGTGCTGGAATGGTTGAAAGAGTGAACAGAACGATCAAATCCATGCTTCAGGCCTATGTGAGTGAAAACGAAAGAGATTGGGACGTCTGGCTACCTTTTCTTATGGGTGCTTACAGATCCAGTGTTCATGCTACTACTGGGTACACCCCTAATCGTTTGGTTTTTGGCCAAGAGATTAGATCACCTGCAGACGATTTCTTCAATCTTCCACACAGTGAAACTAATATCAATTCATACGCTGGGAAGGTAAAAATGGAGGTCGAAGCCGCTAACAAAGCAGTGCGGGCAGCTGGTCTTCTTGAACAAAGACGTCAGAAAGCGTACTACGACAGATACGTCTGGGGTCAGCCTTATCAAGATGGTGATCTTGTACTGCTCAGAGATATTCTCGTCGGACAAGGGAAGTCTGGAAAACTACACAAGAGATGGGACGGCCCGTACAAAGTGGTGAAACGACTGTCCGATGTGAGCTACCGTATTCAACTACAAAGCAACCCAAGACACAGGAAAGTTGTGCACTTCAACCGTCTCAAGCCTTTCCACCAAAGGCAGGACAAAGACATGGCAGACGTCGATGTGCCAAGAAAGACTTTTCCTCCATGGAAAACCATCAATCCGCGAAAAGTGATTCCTTTGAAATCGCAAGCTGACGTTTCCGATAACAACGTAAAAGAGACGGACTGTGCGAAGTATATTGTTAATATTCGAAGGCCGAACATCGCACAGCCCGTCGAACCGCAAGGACTTCTCAACATTCCTAGCCCTGATTCCGCCAGTGATCACGGTTCCCCACACGCCAGTGGTGCCAATGATCACGGAACCGTTTCCTCCCCTAACTCTTCTACGGAACTTTCAAATGACATTGATCCTAATCTTTCCAATTCCACTTTCGCAAGGTCATCGCCCTCCACATCTGGAACATTTAATTCATCCTCCTCCCCAGAAACTCTCCCCTCGGTATTTCAAAGACGCTATCCCACAAGACAAAGACGCCCACCGGAAAAACTGGATCCCATTTCTGGAGAATTTTACAGGCCAGACTAGAATTCAATTAAAGAAACTTTACCAGAAGAAAAGATAAATGTTTTTAAATTTATGGCTGACTCTTTTAAAGAAGAGGGAAAATGTAACAAACTTAACTACAAAAATATGAAATTGTTTTTTGAGATTGCTTCCGCCATTGTATTCAGTCATTACAAGCTATAGTCTTATGCTCTTAGAGTTGCTATAGTTGTTCCAATAGCTGCTTGTTACACCTATTATTATTGTTGTATATAATTGTATATATGTATGTATAATTGTCTACCTATATTTATGCTGAGTAGTGTAAGGCTGGATTCAGCCTTTTAACGGTGGGAGGTCAGCGGTGACCCTTATAGGGTCACTATTGTGTGACTTACGTGAATGAATGCATGAATGGCATTCGTTCACGTAAGGTCTGGGAGCTTTCCTCGCTCTCCAGACAAACAGGCGGGCGGTCAGAGATAAAAGGCCGACCCGTAAAAGGAGAATAGAAACAGGGAGGAGTTAGAAAACTCCCCAAATAAGGGAATTAAAACTTGTAGATAGGATTTAAAAATGTGTAATTAACTTGTACTTTTTGTTATTTCAGGAATTAAAAGGAGAACTGTGTTAAAATTGTGTAAATGTTCTTGTATGTTGTGCAAATGTACTAGTAAAGTGAAATAATACGTGTTTTCTTGCTGTTTAAGGGGATTTTAGGCCGTAATTGGCCATTGCGCAACGCTGACAGGAACAGGGAAGGACAGGAGAATTAAAGGGGGTCTCAAATACGACCGCCCTTTACACAAGACTGACGTAATAGGGGTTCATATGATTGTGGGAGGCCTCAATACGGCCGTCCCGCACGCGTACAGGAAGGGCAAAAGGTCAAAGGTTCGAATCCTTGCACTAAGAGTTGAGATAGCTTAGGTAATTATGCGTATTTTAAACAGTTCTAACACCTAATAAGTTCACTAATTAGTGTAGTTCGAGGGCCTCAATACGGCCGCGGGAACACAGTTAAGACACCTCAATTAAGCCCTGATAATTAACCAGATTATTGTGATTTTTAAGGCAATTCTGGCAGTTCTGACAGACAGACAAGGTAGGTACAGATGTTGCTAGGTGAGGCTGTAATAACGCGAAACGCCTTTTTACTGAATAAAACAACAAATACAGTAACGGAAACAGTAATTTCATTACAGCACCTGAAAGACCTACTCCCGGGGAGTGGCCTAACTCCCCTTCCTTAAGGTGGGTAGGTGAGGGACCTCCCTTAGAACCAACTACCCAAGTTTATGTTAATTTTAGGAGTTGGAAGTAGTTTTTTATAGTGAAAGTTAGAAGGTTAGGAAAAGGTAACAATTTTATGTAAAATAACCCATGTTAATTTTAGTGGTGAATTGAGCCAAAATGGGCCGTTTTAGAACAAAGGCAGAAACGGAAAGGATTACTGTTTTTAGCGCCTTTTGACGGGGTCTGCGAGGTTCGGCTGCTCGCAGACCGGTTGAGAAAAATACAAAAGGTTTTGCTAAGAATACCCCAGAGGGTGGGGCGAAAGGCCCACACCCTCGCAAGTACAGTTACAGAAAATAAAGGGCACTAGGCCCGCGCAAAATAGAAAAAAATGGTCTTCCGGGGTCCAGAGACCCCGGGGAAAAGTGCGAAGGGAGGGGCCCGGGAACCGCCTTTCAGGCATAAGGGTTCCCGGGTCAGAAGCAGTGCTCCCCGTGAGCCGTCCGAAGACATATGGGCTCACGGGGGCGGCCATGAACGTGAGTGCGTGGCTGGCAGAACCTGAAAGAAAAATCCTACGGGGAAAGGGGGGAAGGAGGGAGATGCTTAAGTTCAGGCCTCCGTATAATTGGCACAGAACACATCTCCCCCGGAGACATACGGACAAAAATGGGGACAAATGTTAAAGCTAATGTTATTAGGGGAGAGAGAGAGCAACCTCTCTCCCCGACTACCAGCCAAGCACTGACTGCAAACTGCTAATTGCAGTCGAGACCCCAGTAGGGGGTTGGCCTTAAGCTTGCTAACTTCGGATTGGGTGTTTTTGAATGATCACGTTTTGTTATTGGGCTACCGAGTCGTGACCTACGGTAGCCCACAGGCGCGTCTGGCGGCTGGAGGACCCCCAAATTTATGGGAACAGATGACCCCTAACTCAGACAGAAAGGAGGCCAAAGGCCGGAATTTTAGTATCAAGTTTTAGGGGTCTCTGCTGGGGCCCATAAATCTGGAGTAAACAGAAACTCCAATCTTTCTTAAGAACTTGGTCCTCCAGCGGCCAAGACAAAGGGCTCCACGGACCCAAAAGTGAAAAACAAATTACGTAAGCAAAACGAATACCTAAGTTAAAACTAATAAGACTAAAACTAATAAGTACCTATGTAACTAATAGTTTAAGTACCTAAATACCTATTATTATTGTATATAATTGTATATATGTATGTATAATTGTCTACCTATATTTATGCTGAGTAGTGTAAGGCTGGATTCAGCCTTTTAAGGGTGGGAGGTCAGCGGTGACCCTTATAGGGTCACTATTGTGTGACTTACGTGAATGAATGCATGATTGGCATTCGTTCACGTAAGGTCTGGGAGCTTTCCTCGCTCTCCAGACAAACAGGCGGGCGGTCAGAGATAAAAGGCCGACCCGTAAAAGGAGAATAGAAACAGGGAGGAGTTAGAAAACTCCCCAAATAAGGGAATTAAAACTTGTAGATAGGATTTAAAAGTGTGTAATTAACTTGTACTTTTTGTTATTTCAGGAATTAAAAGGAGAACTGTGTTAAAATTGTGTAAATGTTCTTGTATGTTGTGCAAATGTACTAGTAAAGTGAAATAATACGTGTTTTCTTGCTGTTTAAGGGGATTTTAGGCCGTAATTGGCCATTGCGCAACGCTGACAGGAACAGGGAAGGACAGGAGAATTAAAGGGGGTCTCAAATACGACCGCCCTTTACACAAGACTGACGTAATAGGGGTTCATATGATTGTGGGAGGCCTCAATACGGCCGTCCCGCACGCGTACAGGAAGGGCAAAAGGTCAAAGGTTCGAATCCTTGCACTAAGAGTTGAGATAGCTTAGGTAATTATGCGTATTTTAAACAGTTCTAACACCTAATAAGTTCACTAATTAGTGTAGTTCGAGGGCCTCAATACGGCCGCGGGAACACAGTTAAGACACCTTAATTAAGCCCTGATAATTAACCAGATTATTGTAATTTTTAAGGCAATTCTGGCAGTTCTGACAGACAGACAAGGTAGGTACAGATTACAATTGACAGTAGCAAATAGGACTTGATTCTTTATACAATTACCTGGCATAGATTACTGGACTGGCCATGAGATCTTCGACAGAACCAATTAATAGAACCGATTAATAACTCCTTAGATTAGCCTTTTTGGCAGATTTCCGGGTAGGGCCTAGATTATTCTTTACTTAGGCCGCCTAATACTAGTTATTGGTTCCCTATTCCTAGTTGCTAGGTGAGGCTGTAATAACGCGAAACGCCTTTTTACTGAATAAAACAACAAATACAGTAACGGAAACAGTAATTTCATTACAGCCTCACCAAGTAAAAAGGGGTAATATTTCGACTAGGGGGGAAATGTAGAAAGATCGAAAGCTTCCCATCCCTTCCACAATTATGCACAGTGCGATCTCATGGCCCACAGGGGGGGTTTGGAACAGAGTCTCTGACCTAGGTGCGTTAACACTCTCTCTGGGGAGTCCTCATGTGTATCCCTATGGTTTCTGTATACTGAACAGTATGAACCCTACACCCAAGTCTTCAAGGGTGTTCCTAGATTCTATTGGCAGTCACTCAATACGTGAGCAGCCTCCTAACTGATGCCCATTAATAACTAACTACTAATCTCAGCTCATGGCTTATGATTAACGCTTCAGCTTTCTTTCTTTCTATTCTTTTCTTCCATCGTCTTACACACTCTGCGATGGGAATTCTAACTGTTCGTCCATCGTCTTACTCTTTCTGCGATGGGATTTTCTAACAGTCATCCATCGTCTTACTCGCTCTGCGATGGGATTTCTAACAGTCATCCATCGTCTTACTCGCTCTGCGATGGGATTTCCTAACTTCCCTTCCTTCCTATCCTATGTGCGTCACACAGTGATCTCCAACTGGATAATATTCAGACACGATTCTAGCAGCAGGATTCCTCACGCTCGGAGCAGATCTGATGGCTACCTGAATCAAATGGGTTAAAACCCATTAGAAACAAAGGTGGTGGGGATTAGAACCCCAGCAACTATTGTCCGGACCGATTGGCTTTCACGTGCGGGTTCAAGACCCGAGTTGTGTATTGTTTAACGTGTAATGTGTTATTTTGTGTTTTTAGATTGAAAACGGACGAAAACTGACGTTTTAGATGGTCAAAATGGGCGAAGAGGGCCAAGCTTGGGCCGTTCCGGCCTACCTGGCTAAATATGCAAATGAGGCTCTGGCCGAGCCTCTCACGGGCATGGAGTCACGTAGGCACTACTCAGCATTTACTACAGACCTAGACTACAGCTAAACTGACCTAACCTAAATACTACGTATTACCCAGTATACGAGGAGTAACCTATTTGTTATAGCTGACGATTAATACTAGATTAGGGCCCAAATCTGGCCACTTGACAGGATACTGTTACATACTACCGATTATTACTGATTATTACCGACTGTGGACTACCTGGTACTAACTGAGGCCTACTTCATACCTTACAGGCCTAACTAGACTTAACAACGACAATTATAACCCTAGCCTGGGTTGGTAACCTACCATTGGGTACCTAGAGCATATTATCGCAATTATGCAAATGAGGTTACCAACCCTCCTAACCTGGGCCTAGAAATCTAACTGGACACTGGGGAATTGCCCCTTTCTTGCAGAGGACCTGCACCCTGAACCGGGTGACCTACGCAGGCTTCTGGGGGTCAATCTACCACCGGATTTCACATACTAATGACAACTAACAGTTATTAACACCCCTAACTAACACTGCAATATTAACCGCTATTATTGGTACTAACTATAATTACTATAACTAAAGCTACTGACACTAACTGTAACTACTAAACTGACTAACACCTAATTAAACTATTAGTTTTAACCTAACCTAACTGTTTGTAATGTCCTAATTGTTATGCCTAACTACTGCTTAATATTATTATTTAACTAACTATTTCCCTACGGACTACACTCAAGACCTCCGCGAGGGGTTTACATGAGCAGTCCCATTCATACTGTTATTAACACACAGCAGGCATGACGTAATTTCATTCATACAGATTCACACACACTAGCGTACTACTTTCACACGCTCATTTAGACAGTAGGCACACACACACACACACACACACACACACACAGACAGTCGTAGCTATACTATTTCATACATGCAGTTTCAGTCACACACTCACAGTTAGTCACACAATCATTCAGACACAGTTACGCAACATTCACACCTCACGCATACTTGACTTCTCTCACAACCTCAGCTCCCACGTGATCATCCGTGTGTTTTATGCTTTGTTTTGTGTTTGTAAAAGCCAACGGGGACAATAATTGCTGTTCAAGCAATTATTACAAAAAATTATGAAATCGTTTTTCGATTTAGAGAAATTAGCTCACTACTTTTCCCAGCTTTGGCAAGCGATTACTTTAGCTAAGAAAGCAGTATATATATGGAGCAACTAAAGAGGCTCTTCAGACATTTTTGGACAAAACACACCGGTTATAGGGCAATCCACCAGCGTACAAATATATTAAATGCTTCACAGTCTGTGGAAAAAATCGGCAGCATTTCCGCAAAAACTACATTTTCTATCATTACACACACAAATACCTGTTAGGTTATGAGCACGCCTCGAATTGTTGGCCTCTCTGGGACTTCCTAATCGACACCTTCTTCAATTTTACGGCCTGGTATCTTGAGAAGTAACGGATTATTTGATTTCTGCAAAAATGAGAAGTTTTTGACGCCAAAATAAGAAAGTTGGCTATATCTCACGATAGAGAAAATGTAGAAAGTTGCTTCAAAAAGCAAAACGCTAGAGCATACGCGGCCTTTCGAATGAGTATATAGCTATATATGACTGTGCGGTTGGCGGCCAGTTTTCAGAAATTGGCTAAATCTACGCCGAACGGAAATGCCGTTTTCGAAGCGGAATTGCGTCGAGAGTGCTCGAACGCTAAAAGAAGTAATTTTGGAACGTTTCATCAAGCCTTGACTGTGGCCGTATGCTAGTAAAAATAGTAACTCAGAAGGAATCACTACCTAAACCACGAAAGGACTGCAATTCGTCAGAATTCCAGAACGAGCCAATTTAGGAAGGTAGTATATGCAGTGACTGACTGCGTGAGAATTTCTGGACATGACGAAAAAATTCGTTATGTACTGTATTAGTAACACGGTGTTACTGTTGTTTTTGATTTTTGATTCGAATCGAATCAAAACACTTTTGATGCGACTTTTGATTTTTGATGCATCGAACCGAATCGAATCGGTAGTGCAGAAAATCGAACTGCATGATATCTGTGCTACTCTTTTCATGGCAAAATCGAACTGCATCAAATCAAAAATATTTAGGTTGAATCGTTATTTTTGATTTTTAATTCATTTTGATTCACATTTTCATTCAGGGGAAATAGGCAGCAGATTAAGAGGAGAAGCATTTGAAAATGTGTGCGCGTGTATGTGTGTATCTGCATCTTTTTTGTATCTACAGGAATGAGAATGCCAAAATTTTGTCATTTTCCCCATATAATTTGTGCACTGCATCTTGACTTAGGATTGGGTCTTTGTTTTTTTAAGTGTTATGCCAGTGCTGACAGTAAATTCAAAAATTTAGCAATTGACTTAAAGCTGAGCAATTAATGGCTATTTATTTTTATAAATTGTTTAAAATCTTAGTTAGTTTCAATTCAATCAAATTTACACGTATAGAAAATCCCTGCTTCCGCAAAAGTTGACAAAGAAATAACAGACAAGAATTTAAAAATATTGATAGGTTTAATTTAAACAAAATTTTGCTGTTCAAGTTTTCATGCCGATAATTTTTGGAATTGTTAAGCGGAAGCAGGCTTTTCCTTCCATTGGCAAAATTTGGATTTTATGGTGGGCAGGTGATTTTTTTATTTCCACAGAGAATTACACCACTTGGGGTTTTGGCCCGATGGCGGTGTGGATCTGCTGAATTTTGTCGGACCTGAACCGTTTGTCGGTCTGCATGCCATTTTCTCTTAACTTATCCGATGCTAATTGCATTCGGTCAGTAAACTTTAGCAAGGGTGCTTTACCTGTTGCACCCAGTTTCCTAATTGAGTCCTTTCTATATAAGAATCGGAGCATCCATTTTTTCCGACCTTTTCCCATTATGGTCATTTTTGCATATATACGGTGTATGACAAGTGTTTTAAGGTGGTGACCCTTTGGTCAAATCAACTTTGAACCATTATTACTCATTCATTGCTTGGAGCTAAGAAGCCATTTTTATATCAAAATGCAGCTTGACATTTTCTCATTTTAATCATACCCTGAAAGTAATGTTGCTGTTGCAAAAGTTTTTTAATTCATTTTAGAAATTTTCCAGATTTTTTTGCAGACTCAAGTAAATTTTTTAGCGCGACATCGGTTATATCGTTCGATGCCTCTATCAAATAGCTGTGGTCGTTTTTTTAGTTATTATGAAATCGCACTTCGTTAAGGAGAAATAAGCTGAAACGTGCTCGCAACCTGGATTTTACCTACTTTCTCCAACTTTGGCAAGCGACCACTTTAGCTAGAAAGTAGCTATGGGAGCAACTGGAAAAACGTCTCTGGGTATATTTGTGCAGAACACATATACTAAGTACCAGCCCAGCCCTACAGCTTGCATGGCGAATGGTCCACAATCTTTGGAAGAAATTGGTCGTGTTTTTGCAAAATGCCTTTTTTTATAATATCAATTAACAGACAGCAATGGGAAGAAGATCAACCGTCGGATAATTTGTCCTTGTGAGACCTTCATTCATTCACCTTCCTGCATTATTTGATTTCTGCAGAAAGGACAAGTTTTTGACGCCAAAATAAGAAATTAGGCTATATCTCGATAGAGAAAAGCTAGAAAGTTAATTCCAAAAGCAAAATTGTAGAGTTTAACAAGATCTTTCGAATGGATATAGTCATAGTCATGCAGCTGCTGCCATACTTTCAGAAATTGGCAAAAGCCGCCCTGAACGGAAATCTCGAATTTTTGAAGCGGGACTGTGCGAAGGGTGTTAGAAAGCTAAACGAAATAATTTTAGAAAGTTTCGTCAAATTTCATTTTGATTTACGCCGTCAACCAACAGTTGTATGTGCCCAAAACGAATCACCACCTTAATTAAAGTTGGATGTTTTAGGGTAGTTGAGTAATTTTACCTTGGAGTAAAGGTTCGAATATTTTGAATTTTTGGTCTAGTGACAAAAACCTCAAAACTATGTAAACCTGCACACATCGCTTGGTACGTTAGAAACACCCGAAGAAGGAATGTGGTTTGTTTTAATTTGAGTTGTCGGCTATCTTTGTCTAGGTTCCAGATTCTTTTGACACCAGTGCAAAAGGACTAACTTTTAATTTCCTAGGTTTGACACACGCGGACCTCTACTTTGAGGTGAAATTACTAGAGATCTTACTTTAATTTGAAAAGCTTATGAAAATGTGCCATCTGGATTGGAGCATAGAAAATATACATAAATCGAGGTTCGGAAAAATGAACAAACAATGGACTCCCGCTATTTAGATTTCTGGTATGTACAATAGTGCCGGTATATAATCGAGATCTCGTGTAGAAATAAAAAAATCAAAAATCGAATCAAAAATCGCTATTTTGGAAATCTGAATCGAATCGCAGTTTGTTCAAAATGGGCAAAATCGAACTGCATCGAACCGCTTCAAATTTGAGGGGGAAGCAAATCGAACTGAATCGAATCTTATATATTTGAGAAATAGAAAAACTGAACTGAATCGAATCGAAAATGAAATAGCTGAATCAATACAACCCTACACGGTGTCCATGTTAAAACACAAAATGTGTTCATAAAAGGTCGGTTTTAATGCACAAATATTTCATTCGATTATTAACACAAAGGATGCTACTTAATTTGGCCTTAGCAATGAGAGGATTAGTTTCGAATGTCCGGGGGTGATGAGCGCTTCGATTTCTCGAGTTCAGAACAACACTGATTTTATCCGGCACACCCTGAGTCTGAACACCTGTGCACAGCTTCATTTCTCAATTCTATGTTTCGCAAGTATCCACAGGAGCTACTTCTAATCACAATATGAAATCTATGAATGAAAACTGAAAATGCATGACACCATTGCCTTTTCAAGAAAGGAAAGAGTCTGTTTACATTAGAGTAAAATTGCGCTAAAATCGTCAGCTCCATCTTAGCTTAACTTTGCGTCTTTTGCCCTTCCTTTCAAGAAATGATCTTGTCAACTTTAAAAAGTTACTCATTCTGGCCCCAGAAAAGTAGATGCTAGCACAGTAGTGCAATTCCATTTCTATAATACGTATATGAACTCTTCTCTTTTTAGGCCAGGCTTGTGTACCAGCACCAGGTCCCAGCCGGCCAAATAGAAAAACACAAAAACACAACACTTAGTGGCTATGTGGAAAGACAACATGTTGTAGAAACTGTCACAACAGTGTGAGTTCCTATTCAAGCTTCAGCTTGTGACGGTGAAGGTGACATCCCTGGCTCAAGGGCTGTGCATCCGGGGATGAGCACCGGCGCCGTAGGCCCTGACAAGGGTAGGAGAATTCTCCGGTGGTTACCCTTACCTTTTTACTTCAGCCTGTTTCTATAGAGGCCACAGTGGGTCAAATTGTAGAACGCTGGCGAAAGATCTTGGGTTACACCTCCACCGATGCTGGTTTTAGTCACTGAAGCCCTTCCTTCAGAGATTACTGTCTTACTTTACTAAAATGTGCACAGCCAAACAGACAGCTAAAATAAGCAGATATGGGTATATCTGAAACCCGGACCGAAGTTCTTCGGAGGAAATAAGCTTCTTCAGGGAAATGCTGTTCAGGGTTTTTCAGGGGGGGGGGGTGGACTTTTTGCAGAAACTAAGCCAAAAAGCGTTAATTTTTGAGTTTATAAATTCTTTGCATGGACAAACGACGCTACAGTTTTTAGTTAATTTTTCATAATTAACAAATTTACAGCAAAACATTTGATGAAATACACAGAAAATCAACAATCCACAGTTTCCCTGAAAGTGACACGGGATTCTTCAAGGAAACCGTGAAATAAACAAGTTTTAACCTGAGTTTTACAATATCCCTGAAAATGCTACGGAATCTGTGAAATCCCCGAAATTTCCAGGGATTTCGCGAAATCCCTGATTTCACGATATCACGCTGACACATATACTCTGCCTTGCACATAAGCATAGAAATACTAGATTGTGCTTTACTGCATTTAAAAACAAATACACGAAATAGGACACACATCAACACAAATTAACAGTTGTTTAACTTCAGCGTATAAGGGTTATTCTTTTATGAATCTTCAATTTTGTCTTCCTTCTGTCCCTTCAAGAGGGCGGATTCCAATTCTCGCTGATACTCCAACATGGCAAGATTTTCTCTCTGCTGAAGATTAAGTTCCCGAACGATACCTGGAAAAAAACAGCAAAAACAGACAAGCAGACAAAAACGTGTACAATCTAAGTAAAAGCATTGGTTCATTTCACCATATGATCATCGCTGGCCAGCAGGCGGATCCACGAAGGATACAAGGCATTAATCATAAAGAAATAATGAAAAACGCCTGCCTGCAGTCACTAAGGCCGTAGCCTTAGTCCGAACAGGAGAGAGCCAATGGGCGCTGTGAGCGCTCTTACCCAGAGAGAACTAATCTCTGGAGCTCCTGCCTGGTTGTCCAGAAGAGGACAGCCAGCTCGGCTCTATCTGTGCTGCAACATAGCCAGAGAAGGTTTTATCAACTCTTCTGGACAACCAGGCAGGAGCTCCAGAGATTAGTTCTCTCTGGGTAAGAGCGCTCACAGCGCCCATTGGCTCTCTCCTGTTCGGACTAAGGCTACGGCCTTAGTGACTGCAGGCAGGCGTTTTTCATTATTTCTTTATGACATATGATCATCGCTATGATACAAAAGAATGCCCTCTTGAAGTATAATAACCGTGCAGATATCCAGAAAGAAGTATCTGTATCTTTTAGTCAATCATTCGTGCGAAGATGAGAATGTGGAAAGAGCAGTTTTCGTGATCGAAAAATGATCGATTTTCTAAATTTCTGAATTCAAAAAATATCAAAAATCTGTCACTCAACAGATATAGTGAAGCGGGAAAACCCACTCCCACTTGAAGTGTGTATTATTGCTGTGTTTTTTTGCGAAAAAAACTGCGAAATTCCGCACTTTTTTTGAAAATTCCCCAACTTTTTTCGGAGCTCTGCGTAAACTTCCGCAAAAATTCTTGTGCTTGAGCAGAAATTTTCAGTTGTCTCAAATGAAAAATAAACGTGTTTCAGATACTTTTTGAAGAAAATTTGCAAAAAATTTTCGCGCCTTCGGCGCGTATTTCTGTATACGTATGCACCTTTCAATCAGCTGAGTTAGAATGCCTAGCGACAGCTACGTAATGAAATTCTTTTAGTCTTGAAAAATTTGCTAAACCATAATTTTAAATAATTATTAGCCTATTAGCAGTTTGCTTATATTTTAGGATTTTACTGACTGTCGAAACTAAACTTTTGAGAATTTCCAGCTAAGGATTTTCCTCGGTTTTACAAAATTTTCTCAGCTTCTGGGGGCTCCGCCCCAGACCCCCGCGTCTCTTCACTATTCAGCTTATATACTTGTAAAACACCCATACACATGCTTCGACTTTCGAAAAATAGTTGTAACTTGGTTATACTATGCGTTAAATGTTGAAAATGAGTTTAAATACACCCGAATTACTAAAATTCATTAGTTATCTTTAAAATACTAAAAAATAAGAATTTCGTAATTTTTTGCGAAATTCCGCAAAAAATTTTGGAGGACTGCGTAAAAGTTCGCAAAAAGTTTCGACGAAAAAACACAGTATTATTGTTGAGCCCGCTGCTTCCTTGCAAATTTTGGGACTTTGAAATTTTCGAAACTTTTGGTCCGTCCAAGTGCCAAAATTTGACAAACTTTGCTGGGCCACCCTGAACTACTGGAAAAATCTAGGGTCTTTCCCATTATCCCCCCCCCACAGCTGCGAAGAAGTACCAAAGAAGCACAATTTGACTGAGTGAGTTGAAACTTGGTAGGATAGGTTTTCGGACCTGCTGATTTCGAAAATGCAAACATTTTAAAAAAATTAAAAAAGAAAGCGCCGCAGGCGAAATTTCTTAAAAATTTGTGAAATCTTTTAAAGGCCCAAACCGCGTAGCCCACACTGGGACTGGGTTTTTTCCCGCACAGGAGAGAGGGTTTTTATAATTTAATTTATTATAATTTTATAATTTATAATTTTTCAATTTTTGTGTGCATGAAATGTAAGTATACGAAAAAATATACGAAATGTCTGTATACGAAGTGTCATTTATACGAATATGTCAGTAAACGAAATGTCAGCATACGAAATGTAGGGGAACCATTTGTGGTACCCATTTACCGACCCGACCAATTAAGGATGGATAGCATACTTGCGTAAGGGGTGTACAGATTGCGTACCCACAAGGGGTGTACTGAGGGTGTACCAGGTACACCCTGCTTTCTGTGGGGACCGCAAATGCGCAAGCAAAATCAGTGGGACCGCGCTGTTCATTATGTCAAAAGTCGGCATGAACTTATTCAGAAAAATTAGATTAACGAATATTAACGAATACTTTATTTCTGCAAAAATGTGGACGTTTTAGAGAGCTTCGCAAGCAGATTACATGCTGTGAAATGAGTGAAAAAGAGTTGGGAAATTTAAGACGAGGCTGCATATTTGCGAATTATAATTTGAAAATGTTGCGATCGCTGCTATTTTACCACCCTCTCCTACCCACGCCGCCCGCGCCCCCTTGTGCGCAGGGGGATCGCGCAAAATAATTTCTGGTACACCCTGTGAAGAGAAACCTTGCCCATGTATGATGGATAGCCGGGTTTGCTAGAACCCACAGCGAATCGATATGCGCTTAGTCCCTTGATCAAGGGGATTTGTGAAAGCTGTGGCAGCGGGAATTCGATACTCGGACTATCGGATCAAAAGTCAAATCACGGCACACCCTTTCAGAGTTGGACTCCGGTTTCGTTTAAAATCCAGGACATGTTCTAGCTCCCCACCCTTTAGGCAAAATTAGCAAGGTTACTAGTTACTAACATATATTTTAAACGATATATATACGCACCTTGACGCAATCGGACTCTGTCCTTATTCTGAGTGTAATGAACAGCATAGATTGTTCCGCCCGAGAGGACGCAGGAACCCAGGAAAAATACGACTGCAGGACGGACTCCCATCATCTATATCCTATCATTCTACAGATAGATATATACACACAGTGACTCTATAATATCGTCATCATCACCCTAAGAAAACAAACATACCAACAAAAAACAATTATTAAAAGGTGGACAGGCAGGTAGACACTTGGCGTGCTTACAAGGAAATATAGTCAAGCGGGGAAAAACCCATTTTAATATGCGGGGGGAAAACCTACCTCCAGTGTGGGCTTACCGGTATGAGCTATATAGGATACTAATAGCCTATCTTGAAGAGCATCCAAAATAGCCCTAGAGGCTGCATTATTGTCGCTCCCGCTGCTTCCTTGCAAACTTTGGGACTTTGAAATTTTTGAAAATTTTGGTCCGTCCAAGTGCCGAAATTTGGCAAACTTTGGCCGGCCACCCTGAACTACTGGAAAGACCTAGACCAAAGCGGATTGTATGTATGTGTAGGGCCACACTGCTCTAACCTCTTCGGTGCGACCAGGGGGTGACCTAGAGTTGGTGGGAAAAACCCACTATCAAAATTGAATATTTTTCCAACCGTTAGCAGGAAAGGTCAAACTAATACATACATTTGTTTAATAGAGCCTATAGATTAAACTGGTATAGGGTTTACCTGGGTTCGTTCTGTTGTGGGTGCTCCAGGGGGTCGAAATCGGACATGGCGCCATTTCAAGCCAAAATTTCAATTTTGACCAAAAATGCTTATTTTGCAGTAAAATGGGTCTAGATTGGCTCTAAATACAAGGAAAACGCGTTTTCTACACTGTAGGATGCTTAAACTGCCGAAAATAAACAAGTTTTAAAAATTTCCAACATTTGCCTATGTTTATATACGTGTTAACCATACAAAATTTTCAAAATTCAATTTTTTCTGAAATTTTTCAATGTTGGTATTTTTCGATGTAGACCAACTAAAAACAACCCGCTCTTTCGGATGGCACCGTGAAAATTGTTCTGGCACTCTTCCAGCAAAAAATCCGGGTGGGTTTTCCCCCACATTGGGGTTTTCTTCCCGACACGGAAAACTTTAATTTCTCCATAAAGACAGGCCCTAGAGAGACAAACAATATATTATACGTCATTCGAAAGCTTAGGGCAAACTCTAATTAAATATCAAAGTCGTGCTAGCCCAAACCAGTCGAAAGTTCTGGTCCAAGAAAGAAAAAGTGGGTTTTTCCCGCTTGAATATACAGTTAAAAACAGCAGTGCAGTCACTATAAGGCAAAGGAAAAACCACTTATGAGCTTTTCCCCAAACTATAAAAGACAGGGTATAATCATAATAATAATAACAAGAACCAAAAATGCTCCTTTGTCGCATGTAAAATACATACGAGTACTCTCAGGCAGGTTGTACAAACACGGAAACTAGCCTGTAAAATGCATATGAGTGGCGTTGAGGTAGTAAATTAAGGAAAACAGGTTGCAACGGCTTAACATATGAGCCTGTCCTACAACGAGGCTCATATTGGCGTATGTCATAATATAATTTGTCGATATTTGACCTTCAAACAAATAGCACGTAAAGCTTTTCATTACAAAATAGTCCTTCACACTACTTATCGCTACGACATTATACTGTGCATACGCATTATACGGCATGCCACTCTGCGCTCTGACTCAGAGCCATGTGGGGAAAGCATTACGTATGTGAGAGTAGTGTGTCATAGTGTTCCGAGAATACAGTAGGTGTACTATAAGTAGTGCTTCCGGAAATAGTAGGTGCCATGGTGTTTCGGGAAACATCAGCTTGCATGTACAGTTAAACTTGAGGTTAAACTTAAAGTCGCAGTTCACTTCGTTCTGTCCATTTCTTTCAAGCCACAATGTTAACATGTTATGTCTATTCATTCGTTTTTTCTTTAATATGATGACCTAATGATCTTTAAGAAGGTTGCACTGTGACGCCAATATGAGCCTCGTTGTAGGACAGGCTCATATATTATGAAGCCGTTGCAACTTGTTTTCCTTAATTTACAACCTCAACGCCACTCACATGCATTTTACAGGCTAGTTTCCGTGTTTGTACAACCTGCCTGAGAGTACTCACTCATATGTATTTTACATGCGATGAAGGAGCATTTTTGGTTCTTGTTTTCCATTCTTTGACATATGTATGCGCAAAAAAGAACCAACATAATATATTTTCGAATACCATGCGCAAGCAGATATATACTATTTTGACCACTTTTGGAAAATTTCATATTTGACCCAAAATCGCTTACGTCCCCACCCCACCCCACCACAGCACTCAACAGCCACTTTGAGCAAGCAATTCTATGACAAAAGTTGCTCAGCTCACTTAGGGCTTTCAGTTGGTATATACCAAATTTTACCACTTTTGAAAAATTTCATTTTTGACCGAAAATCGCCTAAGACCCCACCACAGCACTCTACAGCCACTTTAAGCATGCAATTCTATGACAATAGTTGCTCAGCTCACTTAGGGCTTTCATTTGGTACAAATTTGACCACTTTTGAAAAATTTCATTTTTGACCGAAAATCGTCAAGTCCCCAACCCACTTCACCACAGCACTACTCTACAGCCATTTTGAGCATGCAATTCTGACAAAAGTTGCTCAGCTCACTTAGGGCTTTCATTTGGTACCAAATTTGACCACTTTTGAAAAATTCCATTTTTGACCGAAAATCGCCTAAGTCCCCACCCCACCCCTCACAGCACTCTACAGCCACTTTCAGCATGCAATTCTATGACAAACGTTGCTCAGCTCACTTAGGGCTTTCATTTGGTACCAAATTTGACCACATTTGAAAAATTTTATTTTGGACCACCTGACCCCTTACCGACCTGACCCCTCAGACGGTCAAGTGGAGCCAGCCCAGCAAAACGGGTGCGTTGTACAGCAAAAAGGACACAGGTAATGAGCTGGGCGCACCAGAAAACCCCTATAGAGAAAGTCTTGATAGGCCAAGTAGAGCCTAGTATGGACCTCCAGGAAACGGTTGCCGACATGACCCTCCAGACGGCAAAGTGGAACCAGCCCGGCAAGATGAATGAGTCGGACGGCAAAACGGACACCGGGAATGAGCTGGGCGCACCAAAAAACCCCTATAGGCAAAGTTATGAGAGGCCAAGTAGAGCCTAGTATGGGCCTCCAGGTCGCGGTTGCCGACACGACCCTCCTGACGGCAAAGTGGAACCAGCCCAGCAACTCGGGTCAGTCGGACAGCAAACTTGATAGCGGGAATCGATTCTCCGTCCGCAAAAACCTTTGTATGCAAAATTTGAGGCTTCCAGGTCGCAAAATAAGCGAAAAAAACTAAGTTTAAAGTTGGACCCAAAATTCACCAACTTTGGCAGGCCAGTACCCAAAAATTACGCTCAGGGCCGGAAAATCATATAGCAATTGAACGACCCTGATATGTGTCCTATTCAGCCATATAGGCAGTATTGCCCCATATATAGCCCAGTCTGACTTATTACGGCGCCTTTGAAGCATATATACTTTTTGGCCATTTTAGCGTTTTGGCCGACCTTGGCCCCCCCGCCAAAAATATTTTCCGGCTCTGGGAGGCATAAAACTAGCCTATCGGCTTATTTTTGTTGCGTACTCCAAGAATATATATGGTTTTCATAGGCAAAAATTTTTCTATCTGTTGTTATTAAAGCTACAAAACCCCCTTACCAGACGTCAAAGCGGAGAACCGGAAAAAAACATCACTCTCGTAAGCGATTTTTGGCGCAACTTTTTAACGGAAAGTGGTACGGGCATGAAACTTGGCGAATATACTAAACTCGATACGTACAATTTTTTGCGCACATAATCTGCGCAGGATCAGAGCAGGAATCTGCGCAGCTGCTGCGCAGCCTTGTTTTACGGGGCTAGGTCTTTCCAGTAGTTCAGGGTGACCCCCCAAAGTTGACCCTGTCCTGGCATTTTTTATTGGGGGGAGGGGGGTGGGCGGCCCCCCCCCATTTTTCGGTTCCCCCCTCAACTTTTCGGAGCCCCCCCCACTTTTCGGAGCCCCCCCCACTTTTTGGGGGTCACCCAAGAGTGTCAAAAAACTAGGTTTTTGAGGTCAAATTTTCAAAAATTTTATCAAATTTTAGCTAATTTATGGACTTATAAGCTAATTTTAAGCTTAAAACAGCGATTTTTTGCGTTTTTACCTTAAAAATGCTAATTTTCTCTAAAAATTTCGGTATATTTTACCTTTGGCTCGCCCCTCCCAACTTCCCCCTCCCAGAAATTTTTGCCTAGGAAAAGCCAGTAAGGGGGGGGCGAGGACCCCCCACTTTCAAAACCCTAAAAAATGCTAGCTACCCCCATGTTGGGACCAAAATGTCCAAAATTTTTGAAGCCCCAAAAAATTTGTTGGCAAGCACCGGCGGCTGGAGAGAAGCAGCGGGAGTTACAATAATACACCCCCTAAGGTAGTTTTGGATGCTGTTTAAGATATATAGGCTATTAAAATTTGATCTAGCTCATATGGGTGACTCACACTGGCGTTGGGTTTTTCCCGCATATCTGACTGGGTTTTTTCCCGCCGCGCTATATCTTTAGGAATATTCTTAGGGACAATACGAATCCAAACGACGAACTAAGGGGGAAGAAATTTTAGGGGAACATGTACATATGTTGAAACAACCAAAACGTATTTAATAATTTTGGCGTGTTTGGAAACGCATTCCCAAAACCTCCTTGACTTTGGCTAAAAATACAAAAATACATACATATTTTCACAGAAAACTGACGACGAAGACGGAAAATCTTTGAAAATGCTAATTATATGCTGTCTATTTTGGGTTAAAAGCGGGGCACCCAAAATATTCTGGAGGGGAGCAACTAGCGGGAGGGGTGATATCGGAGGAGGTATATACGCGTAGGGCTTTCGTTTGATACCAAATTTGACCAGTATTTAAAAATTGTATTTTGGTTGAAACTACCAGTCGTTGGGCTCCCTCCCCAATCTACCCTACCACGGCACTATCTATGCCCTTTTGGGCATACGGTTGTTTTATGGTAAAAGTTGCTCAGCTCACGTAGGGCATTCATTTGAAATTTACCAAGTTCAGGGCTGTCGCGCGGCGTTCCTCAGAGAAAAAAGGAAATAAAAAAGGAACGTTGCCCCCCAAAACAGTAATATGTCCGACAAAAAATAGGAAAAAAGGAGTTTTCAGATAAGCGTTGCTGAGCAGAAATACACAGATTAAGCAATATTTTGGCACAAATGTCTGCTTTTCAACTTTCGTATATATATATATATTCCCATTCAACCGAAGGTGACATTGCCAAAGGTGGTGCACATACCTGCAATACTAGAAATCCAGGATTTAAAAACAAGACGGCCCGCAGGGGAGAATTTTCCTTGCGGACTGGCGACTTCCGGGAACTCCATATAGGACGGTACATAGCCTCTCAATACTTTTTCATCGTTCACTCAAAACAATGCTCATTTCTTGTGTCCGTTTTGCTCTTCGACGCACCCATCTTGCTGGGCTGATTCCATTTGGCCGTCTAGAAGGTCCGGGCGGTACCGACTTTTCCGGGAACACCATATAGGACTGTACAGTACGCGCCAAAATAAATTGCAGTTTCACTAACAAAAGCGATTTAATGTCAGTGACATTGTCATTACAAATCTGTGTGTTAAACTTGCCTTATGTAAACAAAACGTGTATATATATAACCTAAATGTCAGTGGCAGGCAGCCATAAAGTCTGTCAGTGAATCGGCAATTTATTTTGGCGCGTACTGTACATAGCCTCCCAAAACTTTGTCTATTGGGGTTTTCTGGTGCGCTCAGCTCATTTCCGGTGTCCGTTTTGCTCTTCGATCTTGACGGGTTGATTAAATTTGGCCGTCTGGAGGGTCCGGGCAGTACCCACTTCCGTGAACACCATATAGGACTGTACATAGCCTCTCAAAACTTGGTCTATAGAGGTTTTCTGGTGCGCCCAACTCATTCCCGGTGTCCGTTTTGCTCTAAAGCGCACGCATTTTGTTGGGCTGGTTCCACGTGGCCGTCTGGAGGGTCAGGTCGGACAGGGTTATGTGGTCCAAAATAAAATTTTTCAAAAGTGGTCATATTCGGTATCAAATGAAAGCCCTAGGTGAGCTGAGCAACTTTTGTCATAGAAGTGCATATCCAAAGTGGCTGTAGAGTGCTGTGGTGAGATAGTGATGGGAGCTTAGACAATTTTTGGTCAAAAATAAAGTTTTTCAAAACTGGTCAAATTCTGTATCAAAAAAATGAAAGCCCTTGGTAAGCTGAGCAAATTTTGTCATAATATACAAGAACCAAAAATGCTCCTTCGTCGCATGTAAAATACATATGAGTACTCTCAGGCAGGTTGTACAAACAGGGAAACTAGCCTGTAAAATGCACATGAGTGGCGTTGAGGTTGTAAATTAAGGAAAACAAGTTGGAATACTCCTGGCTCTACGGCTGTGTATCCGGGGATGAGCACCGGCACCCCTTGTCCCTGAAGCAGGGATGGAGATATTCTCCAGGGGTCACCTTTACCTTTTTACCTTTACCCTTTTCACTACAAAGTATAATATATTCTACATATCTCGGACAAGAGTCGAGTCCTATCATAAGACTGAAAGGTGTCTGCAATACAGAAATACGCGCCGAAGGCGCAAAAAGTTTTCGAAATTTTCTGCAAAAAGTACCGGAAATACGTTTATTTATTATCAGAAATAGCTGAAAATCTCTACTCGAGGCCAAAATTTTTTGCGGAACTTTACGCAGAGCTCCGAGAAAAGCTGCGGAATTTGAGAGGCCAAGTAGAGCCTAGTATGGACGGACCTCCAGGCAACGGTTGCCGACATGACCCTCCAGACGGCAAAGTGGAACCAGCCCAGCAAGATGGATGAATCGGACGGCAAAACGGACACCGGAAATGAGCTGGGCGCACCAGAAAACCCCTATACAGAAAGTTTTGAGAGGTCAACTAGAGCCTAGTATGGGCCTCCAGATAGCGGTTGCCGGTCAGTCGGGCAACAAAAGTGATAGCGGGAATCGATTCTCCGTCCGCAAAAACCTTTGCACGCAAGATTTGAGCCTTCCAGGTCGCAAAATAAGCGAAAAAACTAAGTTCAAACTTGGACCCAAAATTCACCAACTTTGGCAGGCCAGTACCCAAAGATTACGCCCCCGGCAGGAAAATATAGCCCAGTCTGACTTATTAAGGTGACATTGAAGCATATATACTTTTTGGCCATTTTAGCGTTTTGGCCGACTTTGGCCCCCCACCAAAAATTTTTTCCGGCTCTTGGAGGCATAAAAACTAGCCTACCGGCTTATTTTTGTTGCGCACTCCAAGAATATATATGGTTTTCAAAGGCAAAAATTTCATCTGTTGTTATTGAAGCTACAAAACCCCCTTATCAAACGTCAAAGCGGAGAACCGGAAAAAACATCTCTCGTAAGCGATTTTTGGCATAACTTTTTAAAGGTACGTTAAGTGGTACGGGGACAAAACTTCAGGAACATCCCAAACTCGACACGTACAATTTTTTGCGCACATAATCTGCGCAGCCTTGTTTTACACGGTCATTCGACCATTTTCACTCATATTATAGGGGTCGCTACCGTGACCCCTATGATGATAGATCTGCATAGAAGTGGCTGTAGACAAGGTTCACTTTTCAGTTTCAATTTCCAGGTTTTTCAAGGTTTTCAGCGGAAATTTTCCAGGTTTTGTATTATATATAAAATTTTGATCAAATTACAGTCCCGGCTAGAAGTTACGTGCACTTGCGCTCGCAGTCTGCTCGCAATCTGGTCGCAGTTGTTTTTTGACACAATTTATATAGCAAGGTTAACAAAAAAAAATCAAAATTTGGTTTTTTGGCTGGAACTTTCGCAAAACTAAACCAAATCGATTACTTTGAGGACCCATGGATAGGTCTTGGGCTAAGCTTTAAACCACCCCAGTTTCGCTGCTCTACTACCTACCAGTAAGTTGCAGTAGGCGAAAGTTTGTGATTTTTTTTGTTAACGGTTTCACAAAAAAAAATCACGCGTTAACAAAAAAAAATCAGTGGCGGATCGGATCCCAGAGAGCAGCTAGCAATGTTTTCTCATCAGTTTTGGATAGAGCGCATTAAATAACGTATGTAGAACCCAAAACCACCAACCTAGTGTTCCAACTCGGCCAACTGACCCCGCCGAAGTGTAAGTGGTCACTGATGGCCCCCGGCAGGGTCTAGTATGAAGTCTGGTGGCCATAAACTGCCGTTTTAAGGGCTAAAATGTTGTTTTTTCGTGTTTGTGAGTGATTATAACTTATTTCCAGCCGTTTTGGCAGAGAAACTTAGGACTTAGTATGTTGGTGGTATATGACCCACGGTCACGTGACCCCTGCCGGACCCTTCCGGACCCTCCAGGTACCAACTGGGAAGTCAGAAGTGCCTACAAACGTGTCCTAGGGGGTTTTCTAGTGCGCAGAATTCAAATCTGGCATTAGTTTTTGGGTAACTGTAGTCTAATACTGACTTCTGGAATCACGTTTACCGTCGGACGGTTCAGGCCAGGCTGGTTATCAGGTTGGACTCCCAGAAGTGTCAGACAACCTCAAAAACAACGGCTATAAGGGTTTTCGAGGTCGCTGAGCTCGAATTTGGCGTTAGTTTTGCTCTAGCTGCTGTTCTGAGGTCAGTAACAAAATATGAAAGTGATTTTTTATTTGTTAAAATTTTAACAAAAAAAAATCACCCACCCCAGGACGGCTCAGAGGTCCGACCGGGAACTTCTATATATGTATCGATAGCGCACAGTCAGGACATGTCATATGTACAGTATGGGTTGTCTAGGGTTTTCCCTTAGTAAATAGCAGCCGAAATTCGAACTTCGGTCATGAACGTTTTTGAGGCCACTTTTGGGTACCTTCACTTAAAGGTCTGCCATGAACGCATGGAGAGGGCCTAGGGGCTCAAACTCACAGGCTGTAATGTCGAGATGTGTGGCTATCACCATGCAAAAAATTGGGTCTCTGCGACTTTCCTGTGAGTCAGGGTGGGGTGATTTTTTTTTGTTAAAATTTCGGGTGATTTTTTTTTGTTAACCTTGCTATAAAATCCCCGTTACACCTATGATTATAGGGGTCGCTACCGATATATATATATATATATATATATATATATATATATATACGTATATATATATATATATATATATATATATGTGTATATATATACAAGAAATAAAAGTGCTCCTATAGCAAAGAAAGGAATATGAGTCAACATGGAACATGTAAAATGCTAAACATTGTCGGTTGTGTACTAAGAATCAAGACAAGCATGTAAAATGCTAATATGAGTCTGGTGAGGTTGGAAAGTGCAGAACACAAGTTTTGTACACGCACCAATATGAGTGCATGCCAAATAGACTCATATTGGCATTGTTATTAGTTACGTAGTGTCGGCAAGACGAGAAAGGATAGTTTTAGGGTGGAGGACACGATGCTCACACAGGTACGCATCTTATGTCGCGAAAGTTAACGTAAGCTTTAACTTTGAGTCTCTGAATACATGAGTTATTAAAACAGGTTATTACGGCTTTCGCAATGTTCCACATCGTGACACGCGAAGTTCGTGAGCTTCGCGAACTGGACGCGATTTTTGCGAACCTAGGGAGTGTTGTGTACATGACGGCGAAACTGACCGTTATCCGTCGGCGCATTGTTGACTAACAGTTTCCTTTGGGGGAAAAGTTGACAATGTTGACCATGGTTGGGATATCCATATGACGTCAAGAATACTATTTATTTGTCTTGTCTCTTGCGTAGAAATATATACGTTAGAATTCTGCAATGGACGCATGCATTGTTTCTTATGGCATACCAATATGAGTGTATTTGGCATGCACTCATCTGGCTTTTTCCTAGGCAAAAATTTCTGGGGGGGGGAGTCTGGGGGGGGGGTCCCCCCCACGTCGGGGGGGGGGGGGGTCGGATTTGTGGGGGGGGGGAAGAAAATTATTGAGAAGAATGACAAAAAAAGCTATATTTTGCTGCTGAGCTAAAAAATAGACTATTTTTAACTTAAATTTAAGCTTAAAATAGCTAAAAAATGCTTAAAAATGGGTAAAAATCCGGCGAAGCGGGAAAAATTTTTCAAAATTTACCCTAAAAAACCTATTTTTTCGGGCACTTCAGGGTGGGGGGGGGGTTCTGGGGGGGAAGGCTCGAATCCTGGAGGGGGGGGGGCGACCCAAGTCCGGGGGGGGGGAACGAATTTCTGGGGGGCCCCCCCAACCCCCCCCCCCTGTAGGAAAAAGCCAGCTCATATTGCACCAATGCATGCACCAATATGAGTGCATGCCAAATAGACTCATATTGGCATGCCATAAGAAACAATGCATGCGTCCATTGCAGAATTCTAACGTATATATTTCTACGCAAGAGACAAGACAAATAAATAGTATTCTTGACGTCATATGGATATCCCAACCATGGTCAACATTGTCAACTTTTCCCCAAAGGAAACTGTTAGTCAACAATGCGCCGACGGATAACGGTCGGTTTCGCCGTCATGTACACAACACTCCCCTAGGTTCGCAAAAATCGCGTCCAGTTCGCGAAACTTCACGAACTTCGCGATGTCACGATGTGGAACGATTCTGCTGAGCCGTAATAACCTGTTTTAATAACTCATGTATTCAGAGACTCAAAGTTAAAGCTTACGTTAACTTTCGCGACATAAGTGCGTAACCTGTGTGAGCATCGTGTCCTCCACCCTAAAACTATCCTGTCTCGTCTTGCCGACACTACGTAAGTGATAACGTAACTAATAATGCCAATATGAGTCTATTTGGCATGCACTCATATTGGTGCGTGTACAAACTTGTCTTCTGCACTTTCCAACCTCACCAGACTCATATTAGCATTTTACATGCTTGTCTTATTCTTAATTTACAACCGACAATATTTAGCATTTTACATGTTCCATGTTGACTCATATTCCTTTCTTTGCTCTTTAGGAGCATTTTTATTTCTTGTTTATCCACTTTTTACATGTCGTTGACATAACGACATAACAAGCGTTAAAGAATCATTAAGCATTATATATGCATTAAATACGCTGACTCACGTGTGTGGTCCTATGGCAATTTTATGGCTATTTATGAGAAAAGTTGCTCAGCTCACTTGAAGCTTTCATTTGGTACCAAATTTGTGACCACTTTTGAAAATTTTCATTTTCGACCCAAAATTGCCTAAGACCCCACCCATACCCCAGCACAGCACTCTACAGCCACTTTGAGCATGCACTTTTATGAGAAAAGTTGCTCAGCTCGCTCGGGGCTTTCATTTGGTACCAAACTTGACCACTTTTGAAAAATTGCATTTTTGACCGAAAATCGCTTAAGGCCCCACCTCTACCCCAGCAGAGCACTCTACAGCCACTTTGAGCATGCACTTTTATGGGAAAAAAGTTGCTCAACTCACTTGGGGCTTTCAAGCAATACGTAACTGAACGAAGTACAAGA
>JASAND010031411.1:0-13401 GCA_030248195.1 Trissonchulus latispiculum
GATAATAGCGAATTAATATCAGAATTGGATCTCATGAGACATCTCTGTCAGATGAAAATTGCAGCCGCATGATCACCGATTCTTGAGAGGGTTATTTTTATTTATGAATGGATTTGGCATCCCTATTCAATACCAATCTTTTTTATTTTAAACTAGTCATAAAACATAAAACGATCGCATCACTGACAATAACAAATAAGCAAATAACGAATAACGAATAAATAAACAATTCTGAATTATTCTTCAAGATATGTGTGAACTAAACTCAAGAGAATAACTAGTGGTTGACTTATTTTGATAATGCGAACAAAAAACCGAACCAAAATACAAACAGAGATGTAAAAACCGAAACCGTCAGCGATAACCTGTGAAAACAGCATGTCAAAAGAATACAACAAAGGATACGAACTGAAATTCAAAATGCAACTTCATAAGCGGAGGATATTTTAGTCAAACAGTAGACAGCTATTCGTGGTCTCCAATGGGATAGGCCAACGTTGTGAACAGATTCCACCATGGGAGAGCGCATTCCATCATAGTGAAGCAATTGTGGTCCAAAAATAACTGCTGTAAAGTGATCCAGTAAAAAGTGTGTAAAACTAACTAACGTAACTGTGTAAAAATCCCGCTAATCCATTGTGTGGTTTTCAGAAATCGATGTTCAAAGCAAAATAATCACAGTTTAGCCAAAATGGTTTGTCAGCTAAATCTCTAGCTTAAAGCAACAAACTCCAGCTAATCGGCATTGGTATCAAAAGTGCAATTAGACTGTGTATCGATTGACTTTAAATAAACCAAACTTGTCCGTAATATTTGGCAAAATATTTGATAAAATGATTTCCTCATGGCCATTATTGACCCCAAAATCGTTTTTGGCTTATACTGACGTAACCACTGGAGATAAGTTGTAAAAGCAAAATGTTCATTGCGCATTGACTATGAAAGCCAGAGGTTTGTTACATGCGTATCAGATTCATTCACTCACATATAACAAACAAAGGACTGATTTATATATTTTTAATAATCGTTTGGAGCTGAGAAAGACGTCAATCCCAAGTTGTTAACATCCTTTGGTCAACTTCCCTGAAATGGAGATTGAAGAGCAATTTCATAGCTAAAACAGGGGTTGAGCCGCTCAGCTATTTGCTGACCTAACGATGTAACGTCAATTGTTTAAAAGTCTGAAATATATTGCCTTCTCCTTCCTTTATAATTTGGTATATATGAAATTTCTAGAAAACCAGAACTAGCTGAAGAAACTGTCCAAAAATCGGTGTGCGGGTAGCAAAATTCGGCCCGCCCCGCCCCGCACACAACTGTGATGTAGCATTACGTCCTGGCTCCATGCTACCACTGGAAGCGTCGACACGCGCAACATGATATTGACGTTTGTAGACGCACGTACACGTACACCTGCGTTCTATGATGGCTATGATGGCACCTTTAATTTGGAAAGTTTCAGCAACTTTAATCCTGATTCGGGTCGTCAACCAACAATACGTGCCGGTAGCACCACTCAACGGTAGCACCTTGTTGTTTCTGCACCAGAAAACAAAAATTATCTGACGTTTGAAACCAGAAAATTCCAGTTTGTACACAGGCGATCTGATAAGAAGTAGATAAACGCAACAATTTCGTTACAGGCGCTATTGCCCAGACAAGATAGGCAGTTTTAAAGTCATCACTGATAAGAAATTAAAAACTTCAGAAAACTTAAAAATATGTTTACGAGAGTGAAGCATTATTCGAAACTTAACCGTATAAACATCTGGCTTATTTTTAGGCCAAAATTTATGGGGGGGGGCTTTATGGGGGGGGGCTCGAAGTTGCCCCCCCCCCATGGCTCACCAAAAATGGGGGGGGGGCATATTTTTGAAAAAATTTTGCCAATTTTTTACGTTTTTTGTGCAAAAAATGCCGAAAATCGCTAAAAAATGACTAATTCTAGGTGTTTTTTAAGCTAAAAAAGCTAAAATTTAGTCAATTTAATGTTACATTAAACAAATATTTTAGTGAGTAGAATAAGTAGCTGGATGGCGCAAGAAACTGACATATCCTGTTCCTACCGGTGGAGAAGTCGAGCTTTTTGTCAATAATGGAACACGCAGATCAGTATCAGATTGAAGGCAAATTTGGCTATATATACTTAAAATTTTTGCAAGAATAACCTCTCCAAATTTTGAAGAACCTCATATATACTAGTATTGATGACCGGACGAAATTTTTATCAAAACATGCCATTTTTGGTGAGCTCCCTTTGAACTTTGAACCCCCCTTAATTTTGGCCTAAACATTAGTCTGAAAACTATGCTCGCTAAGGGCTAAGGCTTATGGAACCAGGACGCAAAGCTGACGCAAATCTAAAAATCAAAAATACCATGGTGGCAACCCTCTAGTTTGCGTACGGGGCTGACCCCTCCTCCTTAAATCAGACCCTTAGTGACCCCCATCGGTACCTGGTCGAAAGAGGGGTACGCTCAATCGCTCTATGCTTGTGTGGTAAATCTCAAAACACAAGCTGTGCGTGAGCGAATTTCTGTTAAGTGATGGGTCTGATTTGCGTGGGGGGGGGTCAGCGCACAGTTGTACTCTTGGCATACTGGCTTTTTCCTAGGCTAAAATTTATGGGGGGGGGGGGAAGTCTGGGGGGTCCCCCCCAGGTATGGGGGGGGGGTTCGGATTTCTGGGGGAGGAAAGAAAAATTTCGGACCAATACCTAAAAATAGCTGTTTTTTGCTGCTGAGCTAAAAAATTGACTATTTTAAACTCAAAGCTTAAAAAATGGGTAAAAATCCAGCGAAGCAGGAAAAATTTTTCAAAATTTACCCTCAAAACCCTATTTTTCCGGGCACTTTAGAGTTCCGGGGGGGGGGGGAGGCGCGAATCCTGGGGGCGACCCAAGTCTGGGGGGAACGAATTTCTGGGGGCCCACCATCCCCCCCCTGTAGGAAAAAGCCAGGCATATACCTAGGAGCATCTGCAACTACAACTCTTTCTTTACTGAAGGCACATGAAAGATGATAAGAACAGAAAATAAAAGATATCATTTTGTACAAAAATATAGTTATAGCAGCACCACGTAGTGAAAATGATAAATATAAAAATAGAACCCACGCCACAACCACATGAAATATCACGTAAAAAAGCAAATTAAAAACACTACGACAACAGCTGTATCTTAATGGGAGAACCGCTTTCAGATAATCTGCCATATACGATCACGGTTTTAAAACTTAGTGGAAACTGTTTAAACTTGTAATGAAATTTTTTGGAATGATATATACGCAAAATCCTAAAACAGGAGGATCCACCATACAACAATCTTTGCTCTCCCGTAAAAATAAGCTACGTACATACAAACAAACCAGGATATATATGCGAAGTCAACAAAGTCAGGTGAGTCGTATTTAAAAGAAACGTTGAAACAACCAAATCCTGAACAAGACAGTTCCTATTCATCCTTGGGTAAATGCATCTTCAACTCTTTATGAGTTGACCCCAGTTTAAGCTCCTAAAATACAAAGAACTATAGACGAATGTGCGCAAAAACGTAAAGTCAAGCGGGGAAAACCCATCCAGGAAAAACCCCCTGTGCATATGCTCCACACCACGAGGCACGCTGACTCAGAGCCAAGTGTGAACGCATTATGTGTGTGTATAACGAGAAATTGTTCCGACAATGCATCAGGTGTGCCATTTCGCGAAATTAGGTGTGCCACAGTGTTGTTGGAAACATCCAGTCGCATGTACAGGTCAGATTGAGCAGTCGTCGTGCATTTCAGTCCATTTCTTCTAGGCCACAACACAACGTCTATTCATTCTTCTGGGTTTTTTACGGGGGGGAGTGGGAGGGTGCCCCCCACTTTTGGTTCCCCCCACTCGACCCCTTCCCCTCCCCACTTTAGTGGGCTTTTCCCTCACCCATCCTAAGGTGCCCAGAAAATGCCAAATCTTTAGCATTTTTGGTCAAGTTTCAAAACTTTTCCGGCTAAGCCGGAAATTTTTGGTCAAAAATCATCTTTTTTGATGCTAAAACTTAATTTTTGAGTACATTTAAGCTTAATTATAACAGTATATACGTATATGTGGAACACAGGCTATTTTTACTGTATTTTTAGAATTTTAGCCCATTTTATCTCCCAACATTTGGACTTACCCCCCACTAGTGTGGGGGGCGTCCCCCCCCCGTATCTTTGCCTAGAAAACCCTCAGTTCTTTTCGTAACGAGGATGAAGCTGAGGTTGTTCAATGAGGCTTTAATGTGGAATGCACTGTGACGCCAATATGAGCCTCGTTGTAGGACAGACTCATGTTAAGCGGCTGCAACTTGTTTTCCTTAATTTACAACCTCACTACGAAACTCATGTATATACAGGTAGTTTACAAGCTGTTTTTGCTTATGTATATACAACCTGCCTTCGAAGACTTATACGTATTTTACATGCGACGAAGGAGCACTTTTGAATGAATATTAATTACGTATATGATCAAAATATTACGCATACGCACTTAAATATGATTTAGAAATTCAAAATAGAGCACAAGCCTGGCTTACTTCTAGGCCAAAATTTATGGGAGGGGGGCGATATGGGGGGGGGTCGACGAAGCCCCCCCCCCCATCGAGAGGGGGGGGGGCCCACCGCAAATGGGGGGGCATATTTTTTGACTTAGGTTTTTTGCGTAAAAATGCTAATAATCGCTAAAAATAAATAATTTTGGGTGTTTTTTAAGCTAAAATAGTGGAAATTAAGATAAAAATCCGGCGAAGCCGGAAAATTTTTTGAAAATTTTGGCTAAAAATGGTAAAAATGGCAATTTTTGGGGTTATGGGGGGAGGTCGGAATTTATGGGGGGGGGGCTCCGGGCTCCTCGAATGGGGGGAGGTCGCCGAATGGGGACCCCCCCCCAGTAGAAGAAAGCCAGCAAGCCCGCCGATTTGATTGCTATTAGCTTTTTGATAGAGTATTAGTAAAAGGTTATATATTGCTATCAGCGACAAAAGATCCAGGGTATTTTTTTAGGGATTTTTTTTCGGGGGGGGGCTTCCCGGGGGGGGATTTTTTGCATAAATGAGTCAAAAAAATGGTATTTTTTGGCGTATTTTGCATGGTGAAACTCTAAAAGTTCTCAAAAATGCCAAGATTTAAGCTAAAAATAGCAATTTTTAGGAAAAAATCTTCGGCGAAGCCGAAACATTTTTTGCCTATTTTTGGCAAAAATTTGGGCATCCAAAAAATCCCGGGGGGGGGAAGCAAAAATCCCGGGAGGGGGCGATTTCGGGGGGGGGGAAGGCATTTTCGGGATGGGGGGAAGGTCAATTTCGGGGTGGGGCCGCCCCCCCCCTGCAAAAAATACCCTGAGATCTGCAGAAAAGTGCAAAGATTTATAGCCATGGGGGGGGGAACCCACATTTTCGGATTTTGGCTGGAACTTTTTTATTATAAGGGTTATCTGAGAACTTTATATACCATCGTACTTGGCGTACTTAGAACTTCGTTTTAAGCCTATTTGCACTTCTCTAAGTTGTACCGTTAGAGCGGTATAATGCAAAAAGTAGCGGGGGAAAAAACCCAAATGGGGAAAAATAAACCCACCCCTCACAGGTCTTAAAAATCGGCTTTTTTGAGATCTCTTGTGCCGTTGAAAATGCTGCATCAACTGGCCAGGTTTCATAAAGTTTAACACATAAACATAGGGCAATTTTTGAAAAATGCTAAAAATGATGTAATTTGATAAATTCATTATTCTATCGTGTAGAGAATGGTTTTTTACGTAGAATTGGCTGTTAAAATCCACAATTGTACCTGTATTGGGTCCTCCAGCTGCGAAATGGCACTTTTAAGGTTTTTAGCCCCTAGCTAGCCAGGTAAGCAAAATTGTCCGAATCTGAGCGCATAGGATGACGCAGCGTGCTCGATAATACCGTGCTATAGTCTCTAATTGTTTCCGTGTTGAGTTGTTAAAAAATTTTCAAAAAAATTTGGGTGGGGGTTTTTCCCCCCAAAGTGGGTTTTTTCCCCGCCACGTTTGGCAATGTGCCAGACTAACGGTACAGCGGATCGGTCTAATTTTGGCTGTGTGCAAAGAGGAAGAGTTGCCATCATTGCAGATATTTGCAAAACTTTTCTAGCCCAACCCAATCAAAAGTTACATCGGTCCAAACTTTTGGTAAATTTTTGGATGGTTGAACCAAAAAGTAGTTGTCATTTTCAAAATGTCATAAAATAAGCAGGAGTGAACCAAATGACTTGATCTGTGCATACATAGGTTAGAAAGAGTCGTGCTTCTTGCTGCTATGTTTTGGAGCTCATATCTCCAACCCGTGACCCAGGAGGCGGGTGGGTTTTTTCCCCCAAAAGGGTGTGGGTTTTTTCACTCCATGGCTATACAACGCACCCATTTTGCTGGGCTGGCTCCACTTGACCGCCTGAGGGGTATTTATATTTTGTTTTGAAAATGCTGAAACTATTCTTGGAGCTCTAGTAAAGTCGTATATAATTTCTAATTATGACTAGAAATTGTCAGGCAACTCAGATGTGGCACTAAACATGTTTCTGGCTTATTTTGCCGAAAGCTCGCTCGCAGGCATTTCGTGGAATCAATTTCTACCAATTTATTTCAATTAATTTAATATTCAGTTTAACTAAGAAATTAATTTGTATTTGCCTGCCAGTAAATATCCTTTAGTAGTCAAATTGCATTCGATTAAGTCATTCATCGAAATTCGATTTAATAAAGTATATAGATAAAATAAAACCTTTTGTCGAGCATGTGCTCGAATAATCATCAACATATATATATATATATATATATAGACAATATGTTCATAATTTATTCATACCGTGTATATATAATTAATGTTTTAAATCTATTGTAATTACAAAAAGTTTAACCATATCATAGGGGTCGCGGCAGCGACCCCTATAATATGTGTGAAAAGTGGCTGGAGACAGTGTAAAATAAGCTGCGCAGAAGCTGCGCAAAATCCTGCGCAGATCCTCCGCAGATTTCATGCGCAAATTGTAGAGCACATCGAGTTTAGTATGTCTGTGAAGTTTCAGCTCCGTATCACTTACCGTTAAAAAGTTGCGCCCCGGACCGTTTATGGCGGCGATGTTTTCTTTTCCGGTTTCTCCTATTTGATGGTTGTATTGTACATAATGTTCGCCGCTTTCACGTGATCTGCAGCGGTGGGCTAACCTAAAGGGCTATGGGGTCTAGTAGTACCCTCTAAAGCAGGGTTTTTTTCAAAATCGGACCTGTGTAAATCTTGTGTAAATTTAAATTTCACTGTGTATTTTTGTTTGAAGCTGTGTAAAATTTAAAAGTATCCTTTTCAACTGTAATATAAAATAAAATACATTTAGACGTTATTTTCTTGCTACAATGTTATTTTCGCATCATTCAAGCCAAAGTTATGCCAACTGCACTTGTGTAACATTTCGAAAGAAGCCACGCGGGGGGTCTGGGGGGCGGAGCCCCCCAGAAGTTGAGAAAATTTTGTAAATTGCAACAGAATTCATAATGGAAATGTTTAAAAAGATTAATTCATTAAATGTCAAAAATAAGATTGGACAAATTCAACAGTTCGCCTACTGAAACGATTTCTTTATTTTTCCAACTTTTTGGAATAAGTTTTTCACAAACTTGCTGGTCACGTACTAAGGTTCGATGCTTTAACTGCTACTGGAGACGGCTCCATATAGTACAGACACACCAATTATATATACAGTAGATACGTACCCAAAACAACGGAAGGGGGTCTGGGTTGAGAAATTTTTTAAATTAACGGCAGAAACGGCATTGAAAAGTTGTATTCCTTTAGCTTTCGTATTGAATATTTCTTGGGTTGTATGGTAACTATTTTTAGGCTCTGACTGCTTTTATTATTATATATACAAGAGATATACAAGAAATCATATTGAATAATACTAGCTTCAGAAAACATATGTATAGTTAAATACGAATAAATACTAGCTATTTACGAATATTCGCACGCAGTATATACGAAAATAAATTATACGCAACTGTATAAGTAGAAGCATTAAGACTTAGGAGAATAAAACACCCATAACCATGTTGATGCAGAAATTCAGAAAACCATCCTAAACCATTGGAAACAGGCGGGGGAATGGGGGCGGCAGCCCCCAGTTAAAAGCTAGAGCTTTTTTAAAACTTGAAGACTTGAAAACTATTTTTTCAGAGAACTTTTTGTAAAAATTTTCGAAAATTTGGCTGTGTATTTTGTTGTGTAAATTAGTTTTTCACTGTGTAAATTAATTTTTTTTGTGTAAATACACAGTATCTTACACAAAAAACCCTGCTCTAAAGAATTTAAGAATCACAACTTTTTTGCGCCGCAGCTGCGCCACAGCGCCGCAGTGGCGCCGCAAAGTCGGCTCATAGCGAAAAGTGACCATTTATTTTTGTGGTCGTCGCTCAGGTCGAACGTTACGAGCTGGAGCTGATTTCTTTTTATATTCAGAAATTACATATATTGAACTAACTAACGGTCCAGGTTGCGTTTCTCTATCACTTCCCTAGCGACCACAGTGGCCCGTCAAAGATGGCGAAAATTCGAAAAATGAAAAATCGAAATTTCTCGCTATCTATTTAACTTTGAAAGCTCAAATCTTCCATACAATGGTTTTCTGGCACGGAGAATCGATTCCCGCAGTCAGTTTTACCGTCAGACCCACCCATCTTGCTGGGCTGGTTCCACTTTGCCGTCGGGAGGGTCAAGTCGGAAACCGCTTCCTGGAGGTCCATAGTAGGCTCTACCTGGCCTCTCAAAATTTTGTCTATAGGGGTTTTCTGGTGTGCCCAGCTCATTCCCGGTATCCGTTTTGCCGTCCGACGTGTCTATATTGCTGGGCAGGTTCTACTTTGCCGTCGAGAGGGTCAAGTCGGAAACCGCTTCCTGGAGGTCCATAGTAGGCTCTACCTGGCCTCTCAAAACTTTGTCTATAGGGGTTTTCTGGTGTGCCCAGCTCATTCCCGGTATTCGTTTTGCCGTCCGACGTACCTATTTTGCTGGGCTAGTTCTACCTTGCCGTTTGAAGGGTCAGTCGGGTGGGAGGGTCAAATTGTCGAAAATAAAGTTTCTCAAAAGTGGTCAAATTTGGTATCAAATGAAAGCCCTAAGTGAGCTGAGCAACATTTGTCATAGAACTGCGTACCCAAAGTGGCTGTAGAGTGCTGTGGTGGGGTGGGGGTGGGGACTTAGGTGATTTTGGGTCAAAAATAAAATTTTTCAAAAGTGGTATATAAAATTTGGTGTCAAATGAAAGCCCTAAGTGAGCTGAGCAACTTTTGTCATAGAACTGCATGCTCAAAGTGGCTGTATAGTGCTGTGGTGGGGTGGGGTGGGGACTTAGGCGATTTTCGGTCAAAAATGAAATTGTTCAAAAGTGGTCAAATTTGGTGTGAAAGCCCTAAGTGAGCTGAGCAACTTTTGGGGTGTCGGATTTATGCCTTTCTCAACCGGAATTTAAAGGATAGACATAGGCCCAACACACATATTATCCCCTTTTGTGCGGAGCATTTTTGTTACTTGTATATAATATATAAGACAAAATTTTCATAATAAATTGCAAGTTTCGTATTCGTGCATTGAAATATATAATATACAAAATACAATTTTAGAAAGCTATTACAATGTTGTAGTAGCTACAAAAAAGCGAAAAATCGTGAAAAACTTGTCCAAAACGTCAGAAAAAATTTTCGATTTTTGTAGTGTTAAAGAGCTGGTTCCGGTTCCGGTTTTTAAAGCCAGTTCCGGTTCCGGTCGATCCCTAGTACGTATGTATGAAGCTAAGGGCGACACAATTCCTATTACAAACACACTGTTAACATCCCTTTTCAGCTAATCGAAAAAATTAGCGCAGGAAATTTCTATGCATTTATTTTGCAAATTTTATTATTACCTTTAAAGAGTGGTCTTTAAAAACCTTGGCAAACATGGATGGTTGAGTCTAAAACTTCCGAAAGATTGAACCTGGATATAAGCACTATATACGTACGTAGTCGATTCGGGTGTTTTAAGTGTGAACGCATAACCTAGCTACTCCAAAAATATACGTATACATCCCTACTAAGTACGATCCCTAGTAAATGCACATTATTTTACGCAAAAAACAATAAGTCACAAAAAATAACTCACCCTCCCGGCCCTACGATGAGCGCGTAAAATATCACCCATCAGATCTTCCTTCATGGCAATATCCTTGTACTCTGGAAGAAGAACTAATTTCTCCAAATCTCTCCATATACCCTCTATACACTTTCTTTTAAGGAGAGGAGCCCCCAGCAGGTCTGCCAAAAGTAACAATCGCCCGAGATTATCAGAAGACACCACATCTATTAGGGCCAACTCAGCTCTGGAAAATAGGGAAGGTTCCTCGTACATGTGTCCCATACGCATCAGCGCCTCACCATGCTCAGCAAAATTAATACCATCCAGCTTATCCAGATAGAGATAACGAAAAAATTCCTTCACAGGAGCTCCATCAAACTCTACAATCTTCAGGACACGCTCCTCAGACTCTCGAAATCCTGACAGCAGATTACGACGCAGTACACAGTTTTTGGCCAAGATATTATCGTGTCCATACAGCACAACACCGTCGGCACAAATAATTTTTAGATTTGACATCGGATTATCCTGAGATTCAAGACCGACAAACAATTCTTCATACCAAAACAGTTGACCACTATTCTTGGAAGAACCGCCTTGGGTAGTTAAGGGCATATCCTCATCACGAAACAGTCCCTCGACGGATTCTTCGGCACCTGCACGGATTTTAAGCATCAGATGGCCACTGTCCTTAAGTGGAAGCGTGCCGGACAACGGAGTATCTTCATAGGGACTGCTGGACGTTATAACACCCTTAGCTACCAGGGCAGGATCATGCTCTGGCTCCCCGTATGCAGCAATGTGGAAGGCAACTTGACGCCGACGCAGAGATTCATCCCGTACTTTAACGTTGATAAAATGATTCGCCGGACTAAAAACGATGCAAAGAGAGAGGCCATCGCTCAGGTCATATCGAGGTGATCTGACCGTACCTCGCAGTGATTGTCCAGCAATCTCCCAAGTGAAATCGGGCATTAAGTTCTAAGTTTGGGTTGTAAATAAACTAAAACAGGAACATCAAAACGCATTTTCATAGGGGTGCGCGGGAATTTTACTGAGTCTATTTGAAAGTCTAAACAGTTGATTTGTTACGACTATAATTTATACGTGCAATGAGAATGAGTTGCCTTTTTCAATTTAATGTCCTCTGCTTAACCTCAATCTAATTATAGGGGAGCGGGAAGAGGGGAGTGGAGGGCCCTTCCAGAAATCGGTCCCGCCAACTAACAGGTTATTTTTAATGCATTCTTGGCAATTCTAGACCACTTTGGTTTTCTCCCCTCCCCTACCTTTGGGTTTCTCCCAGTAGTGGGGGAGCGCCCCCCCCCCACTTTTTCGACAGAAAAAGCCCAGGACCTGGAGAGACCCCTTCCCCCTGAAATGTTTGCCTAAGAGAAAGAAAGTTTTAAGGGTTTGACCAGTGATTAGTAGGCCACAAAGACCGTAGTGGCCCCTGGTCACTTCCATCGGTTTCGGTAATATGCCCCATTGAAACGAGCGTTAGTCCCCATCAAAACGCCGAAAACGCTGTTTTAGTGAGTTTTCTCAACTTGACCCTAGGCGAGGAACCACGGGAGGCATGCTGACCGATGGTTTTGGAAGTATTTATATGCTCACCGTGTCAGCGATCCCGATTTACTATATAAAGGCCGAAAACGCCATTTTTATATAATGCCTTTTAGGATATTTGTGGTGAACGTGGGAGCAAAGAAACTTTTCGTCAAAACAGGCCAAACAATGCAAAGTTTGGGCCCATCTGCTGAAAGCTAGGAAGCAAAACTAGAAAAATCCCCCTCATTTCTTTATGCATAATTCCCTACAATGTAAATAAACGCATAATCCGTTTTGGTCTAGTTCTTATCAGCAGTTCAGGGTAGCAGTAGGGTTCCGACAATTTCCAACAAAAGATACTAGACCCACCTTCACCTCTCCAGCTGCTACCCAGTTCTAGAAAAGCGTGACCAAATTTTGTGCCAAAATAGGACTTTGGGACTTAAAGAGTCCAAATTGACAACCTGCAAAAATTTACGTTTTTTGAGCTGTATGTATATATATACATATATACTGTAAACCAGAAAATATTTGGGAAGGGACCAAAATACCAAAAAAATTTGAGCAAATTGGACAATTTTTGCGCATTTTTTGACAATTTCAAATGATAACATTTTTGACATACGTAGCTGTAGGTGTGGGGAGCACACATTTCGGATTTTGGCCGGAACCTTTTTCTTATAAGCGCTAGCTAGAAACTTTACATACGTAAATAGTCAAGCGGAAAAAACAACCCAACTGCAAATCCGGGAAAAAACCCAACCTCAGTGTGAACAAGTTATACGAGACATTTAGGATTTCAATAGCCTATCTTCTGGGTTTTTTAGGCAAAAATAAGTGGGGGAGATCAAATGAGCTAAAAATGCCAAAAATACAGTATAAAAGCCATGTTTTCTACATATACGTATACAAGAACCAAAAATGCTCCTTCGTCGCATGTAAAATACATATCATTACATATATACTCTCAGGCAGGTTGCATATACAAACATGTATATACAATGTATATATGTATATATATACAAACACGGAAACTAGCCTGTAAAATGCATACGAGTGGCGTTGAGGTTGTAAATTAAGGAAAACAAGTTGCAACGGCTTAACATATGAACCTGTCCTACAACGAGGCTCATATTGGCGCATATATGTCATAATATAATTTGTCGATATTTGACCTTCATATAAATAGCACGTAAAGCTTTTCATTACAAAACTGTCCTTCACACATTTTGCCGCTAAGACATTTATACTGTGCACTGGGCTTATTCAAGGCATTTTTTCTTGGGGGTCCCAGAAGTTCGAGGGACAAGGAAATTTGGGAGGGGGGGAAATTTTTCTAAAAATATGCTAAAAATAGCGCTATTTTGCTGGCATGGGGCAAAGGTGCAAATGGGCTTAAAAGAAAGTATATAACGCCAAGTGCGATGGTATATAAAGTTCTCATCTAGCCCTTATAATAAAAAAAGTTCCAGCCAAAATCCGAAAATGTGGGTTTCCCCCCATGGCTATGCCACCTGTTTGGGTTAGGGGGAGTAAAAAGTCCAAATCTGGCTTGGGGGGTCTCAAAAATCGGAAGTTTTCAAAAATAGTTTTCAAGTCTTCAAGTTTTAAAAAAGCTCTAGTGAACCGGGGGCTACCGCCCCATTCCCCCGCCTGTTTCAATGGTTTAGGATGGTTTTCTGAATTTCTGAGCAATACGTAACTGAACGAAGTAC
>JASAND010031412.1:0-32673 GCA_030248195.1 Trissonchulus latispiculum
GGTCCAGAAAGAGTTAGTTTGCGTGACGCCGCAATTAAATCTTATAAAAAAGGACTGGAACAAATGGAGTACTCCGCTGCATATCCGTTGCTAGCTGATGCGCTAAACGACATTGCTTCTACCACAGCAACATCAGAACAATTGAAGCGAGGATGGGCTCAGAAGACGGAAGCCTCCAACAAGGTTCACCGAGAAACAACGGAAATTTCTGCTCCAGCGGTTTGACGAAGCAAAACAGTCGAGGAAGCGTTTTGATCCTAAAGTAGTTGCCGAGAGCATGCGCGCTGCCAAAGATTGTGGCGGACAACCACTATTCAAGCCTGAGGAAAATTTACGATGGCAACAAATAAGTAGCTTCATTTCGCATGAAGCAATTAGAAGAAGAAAACTAGCCGATGTCAGTTTGGAGCAAAAGATTGCCGAATCAAATACTGTAGTTGAGGACGACGAATTTTTGGAAGATCCTAATACTGCTGCTATTGATAGCACCATGATTAAATATGTAGTTAATAATTTGAATATGAATGCTAACACCCTACAGCTTACCAAATTTCAACCTGAATATACAACTGCTACGTCTGAGCTCACATCTTCGATCACAACGGTTGCCAACTTGGCACGAGATTCCGTTTATGCATCTACACGTAGACCTCAAAGAAAACGTAAGCATCCCTGATCATGACGAACTACGAATAATCTGACAGTTATGAAACATATACGCATTAGCCAGTACAAGAATATGGATTTACAATCCAAAAATTTATTGTTGTAGCATCGACTTAGTAAATGCGGCATCCACACTTGCTTACTGCTGTTGTGACATGCCAAGTGACTGTTGAAGTTAACTATTAAGCGAGTACTTTAATTAAGCTCAGTCAGTTAACAGCTATTGTACACTAAACTTTAATGCTGCAATTCTTGCGAAGAAGCATTTCTCGACATCCTAAAAGTTAGTAACAATGAAAACTGATCATTTGATTTCTAAGGCGTACTAAACTAGCTCACAGCACAGGAGGCTGTAAGGGATTATTAAATTTGCTGAAATTTTGCAAATTTACATATAAATCACAACAGAACATGTGTGTGCAAAAACAGCCACCACTTTCCACCATTCTATCTTCACCTAACTGGGGCAATCAGTTGCGTCAGAGGCACTATTGGAAGTAACAGTTGAATAAAATATAGTGCAGACACCGCAATGGATAATTAAATTTGCTGAAATTCTGCAATTTGCGTACGTATCGCAGTGTAGTATGTGTGCAAAAAACCAAAACAGCCGTCCAGTATTCTATCTCTATTTTTCTGGGATGATCAGTTGCGGCAGAGGCATCACTGGATGCAACCTCTGAATATAATTTAGTGCAGACACCGCAAGGGATCATTAAATTTGCTGAAATTTTGCACAATTGTTGCGAACATAGCCTTCTATTACTAAACCAAAATTTGTGTCTTACTCTCTTTTTCTACAGAGCGCCTGTAATAATTCCAAATGTACGCTTACTTGATGCGAGTTCTGCTGCATGCTGTCAATGTTTTGACGTAGAAGTCAGAATTCAAATGACACTGCACCATTCAATGTACGCGATTTAGAAGGCCTTGGAAAGAGCTTTCGAATGGTATAAGGATCATCATTCTAGGCAAAGTGAGCTGAGAGTAATGGAGCCAACTATCAGCGCAGTTTGTGTATCAAAAACGTAGTCAGGGTTCCCAACTTTAAATCGCCATTGCTCGAAACTGGCTGACCCGAATGCAATAATATTTTACCAGGTTAGCACATTCCCTAGGACCATCAAACTGGCAGAGTTTGAGCGAATTCTAATTTTTGACCCATCGCGGCATAGTTTGACCCTACCAGAAATCGACTGATATATATATATATATATATATATATATATATATATATATATATATAATTGTACTTAACGCCTTCAGTTTATTTTATGGCTATATACCGGCTTATAGCAAGCTTAACAAAAAAATCACCCGAAATTTTAACAAAAAATCACCCCACCCTGACTCACAGGAAAGTCGCAGAGACCCAATTTTTTGCATGGTGATAGCCACACATCTCGACATTACAGCCTGTGAGTTTGAGCCCCTAGGCCCTCTCCATGCGTTCAGGGCAGACCTTCAAGTGAGGGTACCCAAAAGTGACCTCAAAAACGTTCATGACCGAAGTTCGGATTTCGGCTGCTATTTACTAAGGGAAACCCTAGGCAACCCATATTGTGCATGTGACATGTCCTGACTATGGGCTATCGATACATATATAGAAGTTCCCAGTCGGACCTCTGAGCCGTCCTGGGGTGGGTGATTTTTTCGTTAACATTTTAACAAATAAAAAATCATTTTTATGTTTCGTAATTGAAGTCAGAACAGCAGCTAGAGCAAAACTAACGCCAAAATCGAGCTCAGCGACCTCGAAAACCCTTATATATGTTGTTTTTGAGGTTGCCTGATACTTCTGGGAGTCCAACCTGGTAACCAGCCGGGCCTGGACCGTCCGACGGTAAACGTGATCCCAGAAGTCAGTATTAGCCCATAGTTACCTAAAAACTAATGCCAGATTTGAATTCAGCGCCCTCGAAAACCCCCTAGGACATGTTTATAGCCACTTCGGACTGTCCAGTTGGTACCTGGAGGGTCCGGACGGGTCCGGCAGGGGTCACGTGACCGTGAGTCATACCCCAGCAGCATACAAAGTTCTGAGTTTCTCTGTCAAAATGCCTGGAAATGGGTTATAATCACTCACAAACACGAAAAAACAACGTTTTAGCCTTTAAAACGGCACTTTAGAGCCACCAGACTTCATACTGGACGCTGTCGGGGGCCATCAGTGACCACTAAGACTTCGGCTGGGCCAGTTGCCTTAGTTGGAGCACTAGGTTAGCGGTTTGGGGTTCTAAATACGTTATTTAGTGCGCTCTATCCAAAACTGATGAGAAAAAGTTGCTAGCTGCTCTCTGGGATCCGATCCGCCACTGATTTTTTTGTTAACGGGTGATTTTTTTGTTAAACCTTTAACAAAAAAATCATACATTTTCGTCTACTGCTACTTACTGGTAGGTGGTAGAGCAACGAAACTGGGGTAGTTTTAAAGCTTAGCCCAAGACCTATCCATGGGTCCTCAAAGTAATCGATTTGGTTTAGTTTTGCGAAAGTTCCAGCCAAAAAAACCGAATTTTGATTTTTTTGTTAAGCTTGCTATATATTAGCTAAAAATTCAGAAAATGTTTGAAAAGTTGACCTCAAAAACTTAAATTTTCGACACTTTTGGGCGACCCCCAAAAAAGTGAGGGGGGCCGCCAACGGCAAACCTGGGAAAAGAATGTCCATGAAGATCTCAAGGGGCCAATGAGTCTGTATACCCTTGGCCGTTTCAACTGAAATGACACCATTAAAACATTGGCAGCAGATCGAGCTCAGTGGAAAGAAATCACGTCAGAGGCAACAGCTAACCAAAGGCCACCTATGTCTTCGTGGCGAAGATGACGGTGATCAAGTACAAGTACAAAGTAAGTGGGTATATACTCCAGGGGGTCGAAATCGGACATGGCGCCATTTCAAGCCAAAATTTCTATTTTGGCCAAAAATGCTTATCTTTGCCTTAAAATGGGTCTAGTTTGGCTCTAAATACAAGCAAAACACGTTTTCTACACTATAGGACGCTTAAACGGCCGAAAATAAACAATTTTTAAAAATTTCCAAAATCGCCTAGGTTTACGTGTTAACATATATATAATAATTTAAAAATTCAATGTTTTCTGAAACTTTCAAAAATTTTGGTATTTTTCGATGTAGACTACTAAAAACAAGCGGCTCTTTCGAATGGCACCGTTAAAATTGTTCTGGCACGCTTCCAGCAAAAAAGCCGGGTGGGTTTTTTCCCATCGATGGGCTTTTCCCGACACGGAAAACTTTCATTTCTCCATAACGACAGGCCCTAGAGACAAACTATACCTCATTCTAAAGCTTAGGGCAAACCCTAATTAAATAAAGTAGTGACAGCCCAAGCCAGTCGAAAGTTCTGGTCCAAGAAAGAAAAAGTGGGGTTTTCCCTCTTGACTTTGACTATAATACCCCAGGGTATTTTTTACAGGGGGGGGGCGGGGCCCCCCCCGAAATTGACCTTCCCCCCCGAAATCGCCCCCCCCGGGATTTTGGTCTGCCCCCTTAATGAGGTCTACATTTTTTCCAAAAATGGTCAAATTTTCAAAGATTTTGGAGATTTTTTTGTACAAATGGCTATTTATACCTTAAATCTTGGCATTTTGAGAACTTTTTGTGTTTCACCATGCAAAATACGCCAAAAAATACCATTTTTTGGCTCATTTTTGCAAAAAATCTTGGGCCCGGGCTCCCCCCCCCGGGAAGCCCCCCCCCCGGAAAAAAATTCCTAAAAAATACCCTGATACCCTGCGCCCTGTTGCCCCTATCCCGCCGCAAAATGCAAGGCATATATCCGGGATTACAACTCACTACGTACTACCAGGATATCAGGAAGTCAACGGTAATCCCATTTACCAACTTTTTGCAATGTTGTAAACGCATTGCAAGTCCATAGAAAATTTGTTGTAAATCTATAGAAAAAACATTGTAAATTCCGATGAAATATTTACAACGTATTTACAATGTTGTAAAGGCATTGTAAATCCATGGTAAACTTGTTATAAATCTATAGAAAAAACATTGTAAATTCTCATGAAACATTTACAACGTATTTACAATGTTATAAAAACGTTGTAAATACGTTGTAAAAACGTTGTAATTACAGCGTAAGTTAGTACTAACTTATTTACCACGTTTTTATACGTAGTAAAACCGTTGTAAAATCATAGTAAAAGTGTGATAAATTTGTGGTAATTTAGTGATAAAAACAATGTACAACCGTTATAGATTTGGATACAATTATTGTAAAAACGTTGTAAATTCGTAAAAAACCGTTAAAATAGTGTTGTATAAATGTTGTAAAACCATCGTACCTTGCGCATGGAAAAATCATTGTAAAGTTATTGTAAATTGGCGGCATTGTTTCATTGCCATTTTACAATGAAAATTGAATGTATTTACAACGTATTTTTAACGGAAAAGTTCTTCCTGTGATAAGTCAAAAAATCTGGGGGGGGGGGGTAAATTTGGTCAAAAATTTCCCCCAACCCCCCCCCCCAAGGAAACGATGATCGTAGTTTCCTTGGGCCCATAGGCAGTAAGTAGCGGCATAGGTGTAATTGGGGGGGGCCATTTTACCATTTTACCAGCCATTTTTACAACCCCCCCCCAAAAATTTTTGGGGGCCCCCGGCCCCCCCCCCCCAACTGGGGGGGGGGTAGTCGCGCCGAAGGCGCGAAAAATTGGCCAAAAATTGGGTGTTTTTAGGGTAAATTTTGCAAAACTTTTCCAAAAAGTCCAAATTTTTGGCTGAAAGTGTTTATTATTGCGAGAAATACACGTTTTTAACGGTTTTATGGACTTTCTGGCTCAATATTGACCTTATTTTAGTCTTAGAAACATGTTGGCAATCAAGTTTTCGAGTTTAAAACCCCCGTCTAATGTCAAAATTAGTTCATAGCTGAATGTTTTTTGGCATTAGCAATGGCTGAAAATGCGATTTCTGAAATAAAAATAGAAAAATTTTTTTGGGGAGGTTTGGGGGGGGGTCGCGGGGGGGTTCGGGGGGGGGGTCTAAAAAGGGGGCCCCCCGCAAAATTCTGGGGGAGGGCCCCCCAACCCAAATCCCCGTTACACCTATGAGTAGCGGCGCCAGGATTTTTTGAAGGGGGGGGGGCCCGACCCAAAAATCCGGAATTTCTCAGCAAAAATTTTTCAATTTTTTCAGAAAATTTCTTAAAAACTCAAATTATGCATATAAATAGCTGAAAAATTTTTCAAGGGAGGCCTGGCCCGACACCCAAAAGGGAGGGGCCCAAATCGCAAAGGGGGGCCCCAGGGCACCCCCCCCCCCCCTGGCGCCGTCGCTGCCCATAAGCATAGGTGTGGCTGGGCAAAAAATCTGGGGGGGGGGGTTCCCGACAGAGGGTGGACCCCCAAATATTCGATTTTATGCCATGTTTGGCATAGTTTCCTTAGGGGAGGGTAAACCCCCCCAAAATTTTCGACCAAATTTACCCCCCCCCCGGATTTTTTGACTTACCCTTTCCCCAACTTTTGGCTACCTCCGCCGAACCCCCACCCAACGATTTTTGGACCCAAAAAGTTAGCTAAATTTGGTCGAAAAATGGTCATTTTTTGAAAAATTTTTCTAAAAATTTGGCCTAAAATCCCTTTAAAACGGTGCAAAAACGCCTAAAACGTTAACAACAAGCCTTGTTTTGATGAAAAAGGGCTAAATTACAGAAAATTTAGCATTTTTTGGCCATTTTTCGAAATTTCTGAGGTCCGAATTCTGGGGGGGGGTTGGGGGGTGCGGGTACCCCCATCACATTTCGGAGGTCGGCCAAGATTTACCCCCCCCCCCGACCCAAAGTTCCAGGGAAACTATGATGTTTGGCCACTTTTTGGCCAAAAATCTGGGGGGGGGTAGCAAAAATCTGAAAATCTGGTGGGGGCTTGCCAAAATTTGTCATTTTGTAATTGGGGGGAGGGTCATAGTTTCACCAGGGGGAGGGGTTGTGGGGGGGGTACTCCCCCCAAAAGTTGCGACCAAATTTCCCCCCAAGATTTTTGGACTATCCTTCCCCAACTTTTGGTTACCCCCCCCGAACCGCCGAACCCCCCAGCACTTTTTGGGGCCAAAAATTTAGCTAAATTTTGCTAAAAAATGGTCATTTTTTGAAAAATTTTTCTCAAATTTTGGCTTAAAATTGGTTTAAAACGGTGTAAAAACGCCTAAAACGATAAAAACAAGCCTTGTTTCGACAAGAAAGTGTTAAAATGTAGATTTTGCGTTTTTAGGCTATTTTTTGAATTTTTTGAAGTCCGAATTTGGGGGGGGGGCGGTTCGGAGGGGGTACTCCCCATCACACTTCGGGGGTCGACCACCAAATTTTCGAAGTTTACCCCCCCCCCAACCAAAATTTCCGGTGAAACTTCCGGGCATTTTTCGAAGCCCCCCAAAAATGTTTGGGGGCCCCCGGACCCTCCCCCATCTGGGGCCCGTTGCGTAAAAGTGATTAGTTGATTAGTGATTAGTAGATGAGTGTAGCAGTTCTTCGAGGATAATCAAAGATATGAATTGGCTGCGACAATAATTTATAAACAACAAACAAAGTAGTTTATTCAGTAAAAACACACAAATTATATACAGTCAGCGTAAAAACTTTACTGAAAAGGGACGCACAGAGTTGAGATTACCACTACTTACGTACACCCAGTCAATTAAGAAAAGAATACAGGGAGTTAAAAAATATATATATACATAACCAAAATAACATTTCATATATATGCCCATAACAGCAGACAAACAGCTTCAATTTGATATAGAATACACAGAGAATCAGGAATACAATATTATAGAAGTACATACACACAGTGTGGAAAATCTTAGAATATTTTGGTATAAGCACTTAAATCAATAGAATGCAAGGAGCGTTTAAAGACATCGAGAGAGACCGAGTTAACTACACCGAACGGAAGGTTGTTCCAAGCATTCACTATTCTATTACTGAGAAAATTCTTCTTTTCGTTTCGATGGCAGGTTTTGGTACTAAGCATATAATTATGTCCCCGAAGCCTATTACTTTCTTTAACAGTGAAGAAGTCAGAACACTTTAGACTGTCTAAACCATGGACTATGCGGTAGCATTGAGATAAATCGGATTTTACTCGACGAAGTTCTAAGCTGTCCAGATTTAAAATTTTTAAACGTTCTGCATAAGATTTTCTACTTAGACAAGGGATGCGTTTGGTAAACCGTTTTTGAACCTTTTCAATTTTTACAATGTCTTTCTTCATGTATGGGTTCCAAATTACACAATTATACTCTACAATGGGTCGTACGTACGTAACATACATAGCACGCAAGAATGACAATTCCCTAGACCTAAAAGACTTGAAAACCACATTAGACCTTTGCATCGCTTTTACTGCAGTTTTGGAGCAGTGTTCCGAAAATTTTAACTTATCATCTACCCAAACTCCAAGATCTTTAACACAATTTACTGTCGGAATCCTTATATCGTTAACCGCATATACATTTTTTGGATTGTTGAAACCAAAGTGTAGGAGAACGCATTTTTCTAAAGCAATCTTTAGCTGGTTTTCCGAAGCCCAGTTAAAAACGTTATTAATGTCTTGCAATAGCAAATTATAGGCTATTTCTGAGTTGGAAGCAAAATATAGTTTAGTATCGTCCGCGTAAATTTTTACATGGCTAAACTTCACACGACTAACGACATCATTGATATAAATAAGAAACAAAAGAGGCCCCAAAATACTGCCTTGTGGCACTCCGCTCAAAACTCTACTCGGGTCAGACAGTCTGCCATTGACCTTGACAGATTGGTAACGGTTTGACAAAAAAGAATTTATCCAATTTCGAAAATTTTTTGGTACTTTGTAATGTCGTAATTTAAAGAGCAATTTCGAATGGCTGACAGTATCAAATGCCTTGCTTACATCAATATATACCGCATCTACAGGAACTCTATCGTCAATATACGAAACCCAGTCCCTTAGACATTCCAAAAGCTGTGTTGTAGTAGATCGACCAGGAATAAATCCATGCTGGTGAGGGGACAGAAGATCTAAACTGCTGAAATAGTCATGCAATGCATTTTTAAGTATCCGTTCCATCAGCTTACAACAAATACAAGTCAGACTAACAGGACGGTAGTTAATAGCCATGGACTTATTGCCCTTGCCTTTGTATATAGGCACCACGGTAGCTTGCTTCCAATCGCCAGGTATCTCACCAGTTTCGAAAGATTTTTGGAATATAGCCTGCAAGGGAACTGACAAAAGTTGGTCAAATTTTTTGAAAAATACAGCAGGAAGACCATCTGGCCCTTCACTTGAATCAATTTTCAACTTTGCAATAGAGTCAACTACATGTTTACGAGTTATTCTAAACGAAGATAAATTCCGAATACTATCATTATCACCATTCACAGTACAATCAGGCATATTAGGGCAATTATTATCATCAACAACAAATACAGAAGAGAATTGCTTTGCAAAAACATTTGACATTTCCGACTGATTGGAAATTTGGCGATCCCCATCTATTAATACAGATACAGAATCATGAGAAGCAAGACTTGATTTAATGAATTTAAAGAACTGCTTAGAATTAGGGTGATTCAAGAATTTAGATTCTTTTTCTAAATATTCTTTTCTGATTGCGTCTGTACAAAGTTTAGCGCATCTTTTGTATTTAGCCTTTGTCTCTTCAGTCTGATGTATCTTAAATTGCTTGAAAGATTTTCGTTTATTCAACAATAACCGCTTTATCCGGTTAGAATAACTGCGTTTCTTACGAGGCTTAGCGGTACGTGCCGTGAAGGGAACGTAGGTATGTATTAAGTGCAAACTGATCGATTTAAACATACCCCACATGTCATCAACAGATTTGTCACTAAAAAGATAATTCCAGTTAATTGATTGAAGATGTCTATACATCGAACATGTATCAGCCCGGTCCCATAAATATCTGCCATTAGTAGTAGAATCAGAAGCAACTGCGGACGAAATTACATTAAAAGACACTACATTATGATCGCTTGAGCCTAGAGGAGGGTTTATACCAATATTTGAAACCATTGAGAGATTGTTCACAAAAACTAGATCAAGAATTGAGGTTTGCCTAGTAGGTTGTAGAACCAACTGCGTAAGATCAAAGGACTGAAATAATTCTAGAAACTCGTTTTGATTATAAGTTGTGGGTGCTGTAATTTTATGCCAATCTATACCAGGCAAATTCAAGTCCCCCGCAAACAAAAAAGGCAGGTTAAAACTAGAAATGCACTCCAAAAGCTGTCTAAAATATGATACAACGTGAGACAGAGTAACAGATGGTCGATAAACATTACATACAAGAAAATCTGCACTGGCACCTTTTACGCGAACACACACAACATCTATATCTACATGCTTAGGTACGTTTACACAAAAACATTTCAACTTCCTATTAACCAGGGTGGCTACCCCACCGCCCTTCCTGTCCCCAGATCTATCGCATCTGAAAACATTAAAGAAAGAGTTGCATCTAAGTACGGAGCTAGGGTCTTGTTCGGTAAGCCAGGTTTCTGTGATTAGAATAATGTCTGGGGACATACCATTAATTATTTCTGAATTAAAATCATCAATTTTATTAAGAATACTTCTAGAATTTAATAAGACAGTAGAAAGAACAGCAGGTCGTTTTTCAGCAGGGACATGCTTACTACTTTCGGCCACCCTATCATGGCCTAAATAAAAGATGACTGAGATAAATTCGAATTACAGAAATAGTTACCAGTAGAAGCAGTAGAACCATATTTTACAACATTACTATACAGTTGTGAAGGCGCCATGTGGTAATTCGGCACGACTTCAGCCATACAAGACAGAAGAGGGCGAGGACGAGGCTGGTTTTGAGGTTGAGAGAATTGACTGAGCTGGTTGGGACTGTGTAAACGTTCTACAACTGGCAAAGTTGGATTGCTGCAGGCGCCTGCGGGAGCACAAAACTGATGGCCCCAGCCGGTTGGATCAGGCAACAACGGACGCCTCCGTCCGACCAAGGTAGACAGAAAGGAATGACGGAAATTGGAGGGATCGTTTGATTGAAATTGTTCTGGTTGGAAACCTGAAGGGCCCATAGGACAGTGACTGCGCTTATGGCCCGGAAAGCCACACGAATGACAGGTGAAGGTAGATTGACGAAGTCTACAGAGCTTAGCTGAATGGCCACCCTTACCGCAAAGGTAACACTTCCCACTACCCGGGTGTCCGATACGACCAAGGGCAGGCTTGGGCTTGGGTCTGGATGGAGGGCGCTCACCATCATACAGGATCACCACAACATCACCAGAATGATGTATGTCAATGTCTGGTTTTGGGTATTCTGATTCGGAATTCAAGTTGCGTCGAGAGTCCATAAGGATATTACCAAAGATGTTCAGTCCCGGAAGAGTAGGAGCCCGGGCACCAGCTATATCAGATGTGTGCAAACCCGATCCCCAGAATGTGTCTGCAGGATACGTAGAATGAACGAGTTGCGATACCCCTGATTCCCGGAGGGATTCCCGAAATGGAAAGCACTGTTGACACTTCTGAGAAATTAGTTCTTCCATTAGCTTGACAGCCAGATCACTATGGTCACGGGTCAGACCTTTGGCCAGCCGAATTGCAATGCCCCCGTGTGGGGCATTAAGAATCTGTTCAGCCAGGTCAGTTTTACCTTCCCGGATTGCCCTCAGGTACTGATAACAATGTTCCAAGGATTTATAAACCTTACCCTTATAGACAAAGGAAAACGGAAAGAGATTAGATAAAGGGTCACCGTGACCCTGGACGATCCTGGGCGGAACCGAGGGCAGGGTGGAGCTGTGAGAATCCTGAGGCAGAGGTAGAGTTGATGCACACTGCGTGGAAGCATCAGCACAGTCGACTAACAAAGACTCTCTAGTAGACTGGCCTTCGGTTTGGCGACGGCTACAGCTAGGCTTGTTCCGGCAGGGAACGCACGAATAGGGAATTGATGATGCGATTTTGTTTTTCCATTGCACAAAGGCAGTCTGAGATAAGCCTATACAGGCAAGGCAAACAGTTGTGCTGCAAATAAAGCACGCAGCTTTATGGTCGAATTCTGCAACTGGCACTGTGCAGAGCCCACAACGATCAGTAATCACCATAATTACCGGACGGAAGTGGCGTAGCAATAAGCTGACTATAAATAAGTAAATAAATCAAACATAAGCAGCAACGATTTGGATAGACCAGATAAAACGTAAACCACTAATCAGCAGCAGAAATTGGAAATTGGTCGCCACATAATACAGAATAGATTTGAAATAATCCAAATAGGGTAGATGACACCACGTCAACGTAGTTTGAGCCTGGAAATTGGTCGCCAAATGAAACAGAATATGTTTGAAATAATCCAAATAGCATAAAAACCACCACGTCAACGTAGACTGAGCCGAAATAAGTCCAGTCTCCAAACTGAACACAGGAAAAACAGGAATTGGGAGGATACGTCGCACAAATAAATGACTACCGGATAGAAAACTCGTCAAAAACCCATCCATGGGTAATCTAAACATAAAAACCCCATCTGATTCAATCACTGAATCAAATGGGTTAAAACCATTATATGTCATTTGGAAGCGCTTTGAGCGTTCCAATGAATTAAAAGTCTAAATTAAATTACAACTTAAAGGGGAGGAGCGAGTATAAAAAAGTAAAGAAATTACGTGGGTTTCAATTTTCCGTTGGCGGAGGGGGTGGATAAATTAAATATATACTTCAACATTTCTGGATAAAGCACTTCAACAGCTACGATATGGTACCAAACAGAAAGAGAAAGGGGAAGAAAAAAGGGGAGGAAAGAAAAAGGGCAAAGGGGGGGAAATATAAAGGGGAAAGAGAAGAAAAGGGAAAGAAGAAAAAGAAGAAAATAAGGGGGGGGGGGGGGTAAAAGAAAAAAGAAGAAGGAGGGGGGAGGAGGGGGGGAAAAAAAATAGGGACTCCAGAAATGGCCGAGAACAAGGGGGCGGGGGAAAGACAAAGGGGAGGAAAGAAAGGAGCAAAGGGAAAACGGGGAAAACATTAAAAGAGGGCAACAAGAGGGAAGGAGAAGAAACCGCAAGAAAGAAGAGGGGAGGGGGGGGAAAAGAAAAAGAGAGAAGAACAAAAAAGAAGGAGGGGGGGGAGGGAGAGGGGGAGGGAGGGGGGAGGGAAAAAGAAGAGGAGGGGGGAGGGCGACGAGAGGAGTAAAAAAAGGGGAAGGGAGGAAGAGAGGTAAAAGGGGGGGTAAAAAAAGGAGGAAAAGGGGGGCAAAAAAAGGGTAGGGGGGAGGAAGGGTGAGGAAAAGGGAGGAAAGGGGGGGGGGGAGAAACAGGAAGAGAGAATAAGGGGGGGGGAAAAGAGGGGAGGAAAGAAAGGGAGAAAGGAGAAGGGGATTATAAAGTTTGGTTGTGGTTTTTACTGTTGTTAATATTTGTTTTGTGGTTATATGAGAGGGGAGGGCCCCCCCGTTATGTAGTATAGAGGTGGTGGAGTGAGTGAAAGTTTGGGGCCCCCCGTGCCCGGACCTGTAGCATTGAAATTTGTTTATTGTGTGTAGTATTGTATTATTTTTATATATAGTGTAATTTTTAGGTTTAATATATTATGTTTGAGGTAAGAAATAATTTATGTAATTTGGTATATATGTGATTGTAATTAAGGTATTTTTTTAGTTGGGGTAACCCGCGGGGGTCTGGGGGCGGAGAACCTCGAAATTGCAGAATTTTTCATATTTACACTCCCTGAGGAATAATTTTGAGCACTTTCTTTATTAAGTGCCACATCTGCAAGACTAAAGACAGAAACATTTACAGTATTTTAGGAAAATGAAATAATCAATGTCAAGTTGTCATAGTAGTTAGCAATATGAGTAAGAACGCACATACAGGATATGGGAGCGCTGCCCCTATTAGACAATTTTTAGAATTATTACGTTTTAAACTTATTTTTCCGGTAACTTTCGCACAAAATCGTTATCTACATTTGTCATCTACATCTACGTCATCTGTATTTGGCTCAGAGCGAGCGAATGTTTTGAAAAATTAAAGGGTTGAAATCTATATATAATATATTTCAGACTACTGTTCCAGCAAAACCTGGCGCAATATGTTAAGCTCGCGCTGCGCGCGAGCTTAAAAATTTTTTCCACTGGCAAAATTTCCAGGGGGGCAAAGGTGCTTCGGGGGGGGGGGCCCCCCCCGGGCGCCCCCCCCTTATCTACGCCAATGTATATATATACGTATGTAGGAAATAGTAGATTTTATGCCAAAAAAGGGCCATTTTGAGCTGAAAAAAATTTGGATACAGTTTGGGTACAGTTTTTTCAAAAGTTTCCGATTTTTTAGACCCCCAACTTCCCAAGCCAGATTTGGACTTTTTACTCCCCCCAACCCAAACAGGTGGTATATACACCAATGGGTTTGGACCCTGGGGAATGTGGGGATGAGAGCAATCCGTAGCCTGGTACAAATATACTATGCTCCCCCTCCCCTCTGGCAATCAAGTTTTCAAGTTTAGAACTACTGTCTAATAATAAAATTACTTCATGGTAGAATGTTTTTCGGCATTAGAAACAGGTGTACCGGGGGGGGGGGTTGGGAGGGAGGGGAACCCTCCCCCAAATAGCCGAATCCCAGACCCCACCCTCCCAAATTTGTCAGATCCTACCCTCCAAATTTTCAAAATTTGGCCCAGAATTAAGAAAAAATCAAACTTTTTCCAAAAATTCTTTTTTTTTCGTTTTTCCATAGAGGGATACAGCTTAATTAGAATGGATCGAGCATCGGTTGAAATAGTGGGTCGAGAAATGCCTCGAATGGGTGGTGGTGTTATGATGTATGCCTCGCAAAAGGTATCGTATTGTGTGTGTGACGGTCTTAGTGGTAAAGGATGCGAAGCATTGTGGGTGGATATCTTTGACTTTGAAAAAACAAAATTTAGAGTGGGAGTCGTTTACCATTCTCCAACAGCAGGGGTTTCAGATATAAATAGTGCTTTTGAAAATATTATTAGTGCTAAAAGTGGGTGTGGTAACTGTTTTGTCGTAGGCGATTTCAATCAACCAAAAATAGACTGGGAAGTGCCTCTTGCTTATGGTGACGAAGAATCTCAACAATTTGTAAACTTCTTTGTTGACAATAATTTTACACAGTTTGTTTTGGAACCAACTCATTTTGTATCTCCATTTAATACGCTTGACTTAGTTTTCGGACCAACAGAATTTAGTGTTTCTGATATTTTTATTGATGAACCACTAGTAACTAGTAAACATAGTATTGTGCATTTTCGTCCAAATTTCTGTTTAAACCTAGAAAGTGAAATTGAAGAAGCCAGGGATTACCGTATCGGTGACTATGAAAGTATGTCTATATTTTTGATACGTTGGACTGGAATATAATGTTTATGGGATGTATAGCAAGCTTAACAAAAAAAATCAAAATTCGGTTTTTGGGCTGGAACTTTCGCAAAACTAAACCAAATCGATTACTTTGAGGACCCATGGATAGGTCTTGGGCTAAGCTTTAAAACCACCCCAGTTTCGTTGCTCTACGACCTACCAGTAAGTAGCAGTAGATGAAAATGTGTGATTTTTTTTGTTAAAGGTTTAACAAAAAAAATCACCCGTTAACAAAAAAAAATCAGTGGCGGATCGGATCCCAGAGAGCAGCTAGCAACTTTTTCTCATCAGTTTTGGCTAGAGCGCACTAAATAACGTAGTTAGAACCCCAAACCGCTAGCCTAGTGCTCCAACTAAGGCAACTGACCCCGCCGAAGTCTTAGTGGTCACTGATGGCCCCCGACAGGGTCCAGTATGAAGTCTGGTGGCTCTAAAGTGCCGTTTTAAAGGCTAAAATGTTGTTTTTTCGTGTTTGTGAGTGATTATAACCTATTTCCTGGCATTTTGGCAGAGAAAATCAGAACTTCGTATGTTGGTGGGGTATGACCCACGGTCACGTGACCCCTGCCGGACCCTTCCTGACCCTCCTGGTACCAACTGGACAGTCCAAAGTGGCTATAAACATGTCCTAGGGGGTTTTCCAGGGCGCTGAATTCAAATCTGGCATTAGTTTTTAGGTAACTATGGGCTAATACTGACTTCTGGGATCACGTTTACCGTCGGACGGTCCAGCCCCGGCTGGTTACCAGGTTGGCCTCCCAAAAGTGTCAGGCAACCTCAAAAACAACGTATATAAGGGTTTTCGAGGTCGCTGAGCTCGAATTTGACGTTAGTTTTGCTCTAGCTGCTGTTCTGACATTAGTAACAAAATATAAAAATGATTTTTTATTTGTTAAAATTTTAACAAAAAAAAATCACCAACCCCAGGACGGCTCAGAGGTCCGACTGGGAACTTCTATATATGTATCGATAGCCCACAGTCAGGACATGTCACATGCACAATATGGGTTGCCTAGGGTTTTCCCTTAGTAAATAGCAGCCGAAATTCGAACTTCGGTCATGAACGTTTTTGAGGTCACTTTTGGGTACCCTCACTTAAAGGTCTGCCCTGAACGCATGGAGAGGGCCTAGGAGCTCAAACTCACAGGCTGTAATGTCGAGATGTGTGGCTATCACCATGCAAAAATTTGGGTCTCTGCGACTTTCCTGTGAGTCAGGGTGGGGTGATTTTTTTTTGTTAAAATTTCGGGTGATTTTTTTTTGTTAAGCTTGCTATACTAACATTAACGAATACTGGCTGTTTTTAAAGATGCTTTAACTTATGCTGTTCAACAGTTTGTGCCCTTAGTCAATTGCGCCAAAAAAGTTTCACGAGTTCCTCTTTCTCCAGAAACTGTCCGACTTTTACGTGAAAAAAAGCGTCTCTGGAAACGTTTCAAGAAATGCAAAAGTCCGCACAATAGAAACCTGCATAGACAGCTTTGCATTAAAGTAAGGCAGGCTGTTTCTGCTGATAGAAGTTTATATGAAAATCGTTTGGCTAATGATTATTGTCTTAACAAGTTTTATGCGTATGCAAGAAAGCGCATAAACCCCAAATCGTCCAGTATTGGTTCTCTTACTAACGCAAATGGTAGTATTGTGATCGATGATGTTGATAAGTGCAATTTATTGAATGATACGTTTGTGTCTGTGTTTACTGCTGATAATGGCGTGGATCCTCCTATACAGGATAAAATTGCACCAGAAGAATGCCTTACTGATTGTGGTTTCGATGAACTTGACGTATTTAAAGTTATGAATAACTTGGTCCCTAAGTTGTCGGCAGGTCCCGATGGGCTTCCAACTATTCTTTTCAAAAAATTAGCTCATTCCTTAGCACATCCACTGTTTAAAATCTTCAAAAAGTCTTTGATGGATTCTGCTTTGCCTGATGATTGGCTAAAAGCAGATGTTTGTCCTATTTTTAAGAAAGATAGTCGAAAATGCCCAAAAAACTACAGACCAGTCAGTTTAACGGTAGTCTGTTGCAGAATATTCGAACGAGTTCTCAAGCCGTTTATGGTTAATCATTTGTCTAATTATAATTTAATTACTTCTTGTCAACATGGTTTTATGCATAAAAGATCTACCCTTACCCAACTGCTTCGGTGTACACACCATTGGTTCAATGCTTGGGATAAGGGTGATTCCATTGATGTTGTTTATATTGATCTTATGCGAGCATTTGATACAGTATCTCACGCTAAACTTTTATGTAAGTTGGAGGCTTATGGAATTCGAGGTAAAATTTTGCAATGGATCAAAGCTTTTCTTACAGGGAGATTACAGAGGGTCAAGATAGGTACATCAAAGTCCTCCTGGAAGGAAGTAACTAGCGGTGTGCCGCAGGGGTCTGTTTTGGGTCCACTGTTATTTGCTGTGTACATTAATGATTTTGTTGATAATCTTCTGGGTGAAGCTATTCTTTTTGCTGATGATGCAAAGATTTCAAAAATTGTAAATACTGCATTGGATGGGGATATGCTACAGTCAGATTTTCTGTTGATAATTGGACCGGTATTTGGCAAATGAATGTTTCGGTGTCGAAGTGTCTTGTTATGCATATTGGTAATCGGAATGCAAGAAGAGAATATTTTTTGGGTGGAGAAACCATAGATACAGCAAATTTTGTTCGTGATTTGGGAATTACCATTTGCAATGATTTAAGTTTTTCACGGCATATTTTTGAACTGAAGTCTAAAGCTAGTCAAAGGGTTGGCATTATTTTTCGAAGTTTCAACAGTAGAGATACAAAACTGATGGTTAAATTATTCATTGTCTACGTAAGGCCCATTTTGGAGTATTGTACTCCAATTTGGTCTCCTTATCTGCTGAAAGATATTGACGCCATTGAAAATATTCAGAGAAGTTTCACAAAACGTCTTCGTGGACTTGAACACTTAACCTATAACCAAAGACTTGTCAAGTGTGATTTACAGTCTTTGGAAATGAGACGTATCATCGCCGATTTATGTGTAATGCATAATATTGCTCATAATGTATATGACTGTTCGTTTGATGATTGCTTTACTTATTTGACTGACATCGGAACGAGAAGACAGAATAGCTTGTGTATCAGGCCTAAGGCATTTAAGAAAAATCGTACTGGAAGTTCATTTTTCTATAGAATTGCAAATATTTGGAATAGCCTACCAGAAAACCTGGTTTCTTGTGTTTCTAATTTTTCCTTTAAGCAACAATTGAAAGCATATGAATCTCAGCTTCAAAAGTTTATTCGGGGGCGTGCACTAAAAGGACCGTAGTCCTTTGCGCCCCATGGAAAATCATGAGATCTCGAGAAAGTAAATACATATATATATAAAAAGTATATATATACGCTTCGTGTAATCTTTTTCTTAATTTTGGTACAGTCTTTTTCTAAATTTTTTTTTACTAACAGGTCAAGCTACCGCGGTCTTCAGCCGCCCGTTGTCTTGTATTTATTGTCTACTAACCCTGCCGTGACCTTGCCGCTTGCACGCATACGCATTGTCATGGTAGATGTAATACACTGTTGTACGTGGACGCGGCGTAAGGGGCTGGGCGGCCGCGGGGCAAATCACGTGCTGTATTAAACTACATTTACTAACCCCATGTGATTTGCTCGGGATCCCCCCCCCAAAAAGAACAAAAAAAATTCGATTTTTTTGATAACATTGAATCGGTTGTAATATTGTTAATTTTTGGTTGTAAATAGCGCTTTTTTAGCAAAATCGCAATTTTTTCTTAAATATTTGATGAAAAATGTTTTACGCGCTCCCTCCCCCAAATTCGATTTTTCCGGACCCCACCCCACCCAAAACCGGCTGACCCCACCCGAAACTTTTTCTCAAGGTACACCTATGATTAAAAACTGCTGAAAATGCGATTTTTGGCATAAACATACATACATAGACAAATTGTTTTGGGAGAGGGTCGGGGGGTTCCTGGGGGAGGGGGGTTGGGGGTCTCCAGAGGGTGCCCCAAAAAAGTTGATGGGAGCCTCCCCCAGCCCAAATCTCCGTTACACCTATATATATGTTTGGGGGGGCAGAAAGCATTTTCAGCCGTTTCTAATACCAAAAAACATTTAACCATGAAGTAATTTCAACATTAGAGTAGACAGTGGTTTTAAACTCGAAAACTTAATTTCCAACATGTTTCTAAATCCAAAACAAGGTCAATATTGAGTCAGAAAGTCTTTAAAACAGTTAAAAATGTGCATTTCTCTCAATAATAAACACTTTAGACCAAAAATTTGGATTTTTTAACTCACAGGAAAGTCGCAGAGACCCAAATTTTTGCATGGTGATAGCCACACATCTCGACATTACAGCCTGAGTTTGAGCCCCTACATGTCCTCTCCATGCGTTCAGGGCAGACCTTTAAGTGAGGGTACCCAAAAGTGACCTCAAAAACGTTCATGACCGAAGTTCGAATTTCGGCTGCTATTTACTAAGGGAAAACCCTAGGCAACCCATATTGTGCATGTGACATGTCCTGACTGTGGGCTATCGATACATATATAGAAGTTCCCTCCCAGTCGGACCTCTGAGCCGTCCTGGGGTGGGTGATTTTTTGTTAAAATTTTAACAAATAAACCATTTTTATATTTTGTTACCTGGGGTTTTTTTACTGGGGGTGGGGTGGGGGGGGCCCCCCCCCCCACCTTTTGGGTTCCCCCACTCGACCTCTCCCCCCCACTCGTTTCCCCCCCCCCACTTTTTTGGGCTTCCCCCCCACTCACCCTAAGGTGCCCAGAAATTGCCAAATTTTTAGGATTTTTGGTCAAAATTTTCAATATTTTTCCGGCTTCGCCGGAAATTTTTGATCAAAAATCACCTTTTTCGGTGCTAAAACTTGATTTTTGAGCACTTTTAAGCATACTTATAGCAGTGTATGTGGAAAACAGGCTATTTATACTGTATTTTTGTCATTTTTAGCTCATTTTATTCCCCCCCCACTTTTGGACCTCCCCCCCACTAGTGGGGGGGGGGGCCCCCCACTCTTCCCCCCCCCACACATACCCCCCCCCCGTATTTTTTCCTAAAAAACCCCAAGTTACTGAAGTCAGAACAGCAGCTAGAGCAAAACTAACGTCAAATTCGAGCTCAGCCACCTCGAAAACCCTTATATACGTTGTTTTTGAGGTTGCCTGGCACTTGTGGTAGTCCAACTTGGTAACCAGCCGGGCCTGAACCGTCCCACGGTAAACGTGATCCCAGAAGTCAGTATTAGCCCATAGTTACCTAAAAACTAATGCCAGATTTGAATTCAGCGCCCTGGAAAACCTCCTAGGACATGTTTATAGCCACTTCGCAGGGTATTTTTTAGGGATTTTTTTTCGGGGGGGGGCTTCCCGGGGGGGCCCCCCTGGGTCCGGGGGGGGGGAGAAATTTTCGGGGGGGGGGGAGATTCTTTTGCAAAAATGAGCCGAAAAATGGTATTTTTTGGCGTATTTTGCATGGTGAAACGCAAAACGTTCTCAAAAATGCCAGGATTTAAGCTAAAAATAGCTATTTCTTCGAAAAAATCTCCGGCGACGCCGGAAATTTTTTGAAAATTGGCCTATTTTTGGCAAAAATTTGGGCCTCCAGAAAATCCCGGGGGGGGGAAGCAAAAATCCCGGGAGGGGGCAATTTCGGGGGGGAAGGCATTTTCGGGGGGGAAGGTCAATTTCGGGGGGGGGGCCCGCCCCCCGCCCCCCTGTAAAAAATACCCTGCTTCGGACGCTCCAGTTGGTACCTCTGGAGGGTCCGGACGAGTCCGGCGGGTGTCACGTGACCGTGGGTCATACCCCACCAACATACGAAGTTCTGAGTTTCTCAGCCAATATGCCTGGAAATAGATAATCGCTCACAAACACGAAAAAACAACGTTTTAGCCTTTAAAACGGCACTTCAGAGCCACCAGACGTCATAGTGGACGCTGTCGGGAGCCATCAGTGACCACTAAGACTTCGGCGGGGTCAGTTGCCTTAGTTGGAGCACTATGTTAGCGGTTTTGGTTTCTAAATACGTTATTTAGTGTGCTCTATCCAAAACTGATGAGAAAAAGTTGCTAGCTGCTCTCTGGGACCCGATACGCCACTGATTTTTTTGTTAACGGGTGATTTTTTTGTTAAACCTTTAACAAAAAAATCACACATTTTCGTCTACTGCAACTTACTGGTACTGTATAGGTAGTAGAGCAGTGAAACTGGGGTGGTTTTAAAGCTTAAGCCCAAGACCTATCCATGGGTCCTCAAAGTAATCGATTTGGTTTAGTTTTGCGAAAGTTCCAGCCAAAAAACCGAACTTTGATTTTTTTGTTAAGCTTGCTATATCTAGTTCATTAAAACTTCAAATGCTTCTGTCATTGCTTTTGTATCCGAAAATGGTGCTTGAAAATTGACAAATTTATGCCAAAATGTGCCAAAATTAGTCCAAATTGTAGTTTATAATTGCCTGTATTGCCTTTTAAAAGCTATTTTTAAACGCTGTTAGCTGTTAATAGCTGATTTTTAGCCATTTTTTCGAATTTTTAAGAGGGGGTCTGAGCTCGGCTTGGGGGGTAGTTGAGGTCGGGTATGGGGAGTCTGGCCTTCTCGTGGGGGGTCTCACAGGGGGCAAACTGTAACCTGGTACACCATGCTAAAGTACCCATGTTTTGGCCAATTTTCGCTCCGTCGGCGCGACTGCCCCGCTCTTTTGGTGGGGGACGTCCCCCCAAAAGTTTTGGGTAAAGGTTGAAGAAATGCTTGGGGGCCCCTACCTATAGGTGTGGCTGGTGAAAAAATTGGGGGTGGGGGTTTGAAAAAGTAGGGAGGGCGGTCTGGTGAAAAAAGGGGGAGGGGGTGATCAGAAGAAGTCGATTTGGGGGGAGGGTAAGAAAAATTTTCGAGAGGGCAGGGTTGGGCGAGACCGAGATTTCACCGAGACCAGGGTACCAAGACCGAGACCGAGACTGGCCAAGTCTCGGCTTTTGGGCGAGACCGAGACCGAGACTAGCAATTTTAAGCTTAAATTTAATTTCTTCCAATTTTTGAGGCTTAGGAACAGTATTAGGGGCTTTAACACATAAACATACGGTTTCCGCACCTCGTCAGTTAAGTTTCGTTGCATTAATTTAAAATTTTCGCTGAAATTTGATGTTTTCAAAAAATTTTTGGTCTCGGTCCGAGACCGAGACTTTTGGGTGAGCGAAACCGAGACTCCCAAACCTGCGAGAGGGGGGTATATACGGTTACGGTTTTTTCAAAATTTTACCTGTGCTTTTAGTGTGTTTTTTAAGAAAATGTGTTTTTCCTAAAATTCTCTTTTCGCAGTATTAACACGCTTTTAACGGTTTTTACAGCATTTTTTATCATAGGGGTCGCGGCAGCGACCCCTATAATATGTGTGAAAAGTGGCTGGAGACTGCGCACAAGCAGCGCAAAATCCTGCGCAGATTTCATGCGCAAATTGTATTTCCTGCGCATCGAGTTTAGTATATCTGGGAAGTTTCAGCCCCGTATCACTTACCGTTAAAAAGTTGCGCCCCGGACCGGTTATGGCGGCGATGTTTTTCCGGTTTCTCCTATGTATTTGATGGTTGTATTGTACATAATGTTCGCCGCTTTCACGTGATCGTGAACTGCAGAGGTGGGCCAACCTAAAGGCCTATAGGGTCTAGTAGTACCCTCTAAAGAATTTAAGCGCAAATTCGGCTCATAGCGAAAAGTGACCATTTTTGTGGTCGTCGCTCAGGTCGAACGTTACGAGCTGGAGCTGATTTTTTATATTCAGAAATTACATATATTAATTGAACTTACTAACTAACGGTCCAGGTTGCGTTTCTCTATCACTTCCCTAGCGACCACAGTGGCCCGTCAAAAATGACGAAATTTCGAAAAATGAAAAATCGAAATTTCTCGCTATCTATTCAACTTTGAAAGCTCAAACCTTCCATACAATTGTTTTCTGACACGGAGAATCGATTCCCGCAGTCAGTTTTACCGTCAGACCCACCCATCTTGCTGGGCTGGTTCCCTTTTGCCGTCGGGAGGGTCAAGTCTGAAACCGCTTCCGGGCAGGGTTTTTTTTTTCAAAATTTTACCTGTGCTTTTTAGTGTGTTTTTTTAAGAAAATGTGTGTTTTTTTAAAAAAATCTGTGTTTTTCCTGAAATTCGCTTTTCGCAGTTTTAACACGTTTTTAACGGTTTTTACAGCATTTTAAACTATATTTAGCATTTTTCGCGTTTTACAGAAGAAGTACAAAGCATATATTGCATGCTCAGTCTTCATAAACGATATTTCAATGTTCTGAACGTTAAATATTTGCATTGATGACGAAAACTAATGCCTAGACGAAAACAAACAGAAGTAAAAACATAGATATATAGTGAATACTTGCGCCGAAGGCGCAAAATTTTTTGGAAAAACTTAAAAATTAGGCTTAAAATTAATAAAAATTCGCTCCTTCAGGTGAAAATGTGAGTGTGCTTTTTGGTGTGTTTTTTTAAAATTTTGTGTGTTTTTTTAAAAAAAAGTGTGCGAAAACACAATAAAAAACACAAAAAAAACAGTGCTTCCGGGAGGTCCATAGTAGGCTTTACCTGGCCTCTCAAAACTTTGTCTATAGGGGTTTTCTGGTGCGCCCAGCTCATTCCCGGTATTCGTTTTGCCGTCCGACGTATCTATTTTGCTGGGCTGGTTCCAGTTTGCCTTTGAAGAGTCAGTCGAGTGGGGGGTCAAGTGGTCAAAAAAATTTTCCAAAGTGGTGAAATTTGGTATCAAATGAAAGCCCTAAGTGAGCTGAGCAACTTTTGTCATAGAACTGTATATATATATATATATATATATATATATATATATATATATATATACATATACCCAAAGTGGCTGTAGAGTGCTGTGGTGGGGTGGGGTGGGGACTTAGGGGATTTTGGGTCTAAAATAAAATTTTTCAAACGTAGTCAAATTTGGTATCAAATGAAAGCCCTAAAAGTGAGCTGAGCAACTTTTGACATGGAACCATCCAACCATCGGTGTCGGATTTATGCCTTTCTCAACCGGAATTTAAAGGAGAGACATACATGTGGGCCCAACTTATCGCCTTTTGTGCGGAGCATTCCTGTTTTCATTTCTGTAACCACTGGCGGATCCAGGATTTCGTGACGGGGGGAGGCGGTTAAATTTGTCCAGCGGGGGTCTGGGGGCGGAGCCCTCCAGAAGTTGAAGAAATTTTTTGTTTTTGCAATAAAATCATGCTTCGGATCTTTAATTCTTTTATACTGAAGAACAGAACAAATTTTTTAAAATTCTTGACATTTTTAGGCAAAAATGGTAATTTTCTCCGAAAAATCGGATGCATTTCAAGCTTTTTCTTCACAAATGCAATAAATCTGCGGTTAAAAAGTAGAAAAGCGAAATTTTTTGGTTTTTGCCCTTTTTCCTCTTTCTCTCCTTAATTTTTCCTACCTTCGAATAGCGACAGGGGGGCGCCGCCCCCCCCCCGGATCCGCCCCTGCTTGTAACTATATATAGCATTTTTCGCGTGTTACGGAAGAAAATCTAAACATATATATTGCTTGCTCAGACTTTATAAACGATATTTCAATGTTCTGAACGTTAAATTTTTGCGCTGAAAAGACGTCTCTTTGCGCTGTAATGGGGGTCTGGGGAGTGGAGCCCCGAGACGTTGAGAATTTTTTGAAAATTTTGGTCTGAAATCCTTCAAAACATATACGTATATATATATACTTTTTGACAGTACATTATATGTACACAGTATATATATATATACATGTATAGTCAAGCGGGGAAAAAACCCATTTTAATATGCGGGAAAAAACCCACCTCCAGTGTGGGCTTACCGGTATGAGCTATATAGGATTTTAATAGCCTATCTTGAAGAGCGTCAAAAATAACCCTAGAGACTGCATTATTGTTGTTCCCACTGCTTCCCTGCAAATTTTTTGGGACTTTGAAATTTTCGAAAATTTTGGTCCGTCCAATTGCCGAAATTTGGCAAACTTTGGCTGGCCACCCTGAACTACTGGCAAGACCTAGACCAAAGCGGATTAGTATGTATGTGTAGGGCATCTGTTGGGCTTCATGATGATATATGCCACACTGCTCTAACCCCTCCGGTGCGACCTGGGGGTGAGCTAGAGTTGGCGGGAAAAAACCCATCGGCGGGGAAAAACCCACTTTTCAAAATTGAATATTTTTCTAACCGTTAGCAGGAAAGGTCAAACTAATACATACATTTGTTTAATAGAGCCTATAGATTAAGTTGGTATAGGTTTTACCGGGTTCGTTCTGTTATGGGTGGTCCAGGGGGTCTAAATCGGACATGGTGCCATTTCAAGCCAAATTTTCAATTTTGGCCAAAAATGCTTATTTTTGCCTTAAAATGGGTCTAGTTTGGCTCTAAATACAGGAAAAACACGTTTTCTACACGATAGGATGCTTAAACTGCCAAAAATAAACACTTTTAAAAAATTTCCAAAATTTGCCTATGTTTACGTGTTAAACATACAAAATTTTCAAAATTCAATTTTTTCTGAAAATTTTCAAAAATGTTGGTATTTTTCGATGTAGACCTACTAAAAACAACCCGCTCTTTCGAATGGCACCGTCAAAATTGTTCTGACACGCTTCCAGCAAAAAATCCGGGTGGGTTTTTTTCCCGCCGATGGGTTTTTTCCCCGCATTGGGTTTTTTTCCCGACACGGAAAACTTTAATTTATCCATAACGGCAGGGTCTAGAGAGACAAACTATACCTCATTCGAAAGCTTAGGGCAAACCCTAATTAAATACAGTATCAAAATCGTGCTAACCCAAACCAGTCGAAAGTTCTGGTCCAAGAAAAAAAGTGGGTTTTTTCCCGCTTGACTATATATTTTATTCCAGTCATTTCCTGAATTTGGTAACGTAATTTCAAAGAATATATAACAAGAATAAAAATGCTCCGATGGAGCATGAAAAATGCAATATGGGTGACATTAGGTTGTAAATGGACAGAGAACTAGGTCTTAAAACGTTAATATGGGAGAGGTAGGTTGTAAATGCCGGGAGGACCAGGTTAAAAGCGCACTAATATGGACCAGCTTCGCTGAACAACTCATATTCGCGAAAACTGCCAGTTTCTATCGGCTGCTGCTTGCTTTTGCTATCGGCAGTTCTTCAGAAAATTGTAGCAGTTTTTCAGAAAATTGTATATACGATTTGTCAACATGACCCTGTGTAGTCATACAACTTAATAATACACGTACATAATGTCAACTGTTTTTCGCATCGAGTTAATATAATATATATATATACAAGATTCTGCGCTGACAGTGTAGAAAAAACACCTTGAACACCTTTCTACCAGAACTGCATTGTTTATTTGGAATAAGCTTTAATATTTCAAAATCGTCGCGCTTGCTTGGAAAGCTGAAGAATGTAGATCTTACTCGTATAATATGTAATATGTGGAGTGGAGCATGAGTGACCGCGAATATGGGTTGTTCAGCGAAGCTGGTCCATATTAGTGCGCTTTTAACCTAGTCCTCCTGGCATTTACAACCTACTTCTCCCATATTAACGTTTTAAAACCTAGTCCACTGTCCATTTATAGTCGGGCGGGAAAAAAACCCACTCGCCAATGCGGGAAAAAAACCCACCCCCAGTGTGGGCTTACCGGTATGAGCTATCTAGGATTTTAATAGCCTATCTTGAAGAGCATCCAAAATAACCCTGGAGGGTGTATTATTGTCGCTCCCACTGCTTCCCAGCAAATTTTTTGGGACTTTGAAATTTTCGAAAATTTTGGTCCGTCCAAGTACCGAAATTTGGCAAACTTTGCATGGCCACCCTGGACTACTGGAAAGACTTAGACCAAAGCGGATTGTATGTATGTGTAGGGCATCTGTTGCGCATCATGATGATATATGCCACACTGCTCTAACCCCTCCGGTGCGACCTGGGGGTGACCTAGAGTTGGCGGGGAAAAAACCCACATGCGGGGAAAAAACCCACTTTTCAAAACTGAAAATTTTTCTAAGCATTAGCAGGAAAGGTCAAACGAATACATACATTTGTTTAATAGAGCCTATAGATTAAATTGGTATAGGTTTTACCTGGGTTCGATCTGTTGTGGGAGGTCCAGGGGGTCAAAATCGGACATGGTGCCATTTCAAGCCAAAATTTCAAATTTGGCCAAAAACGCTTATTTTTGCCTAAAATGGGCCTAGTTTGGCTCTAAATACAGGAAAAACACGTTTTCTACACGATAGGATGCTTAAACTGACGAAAATAAACAATTTTAAAAAATTTCCAAAATTTGCCTATGTTTATGTGTTAAACATACCAAATTTTCAAAAGTCACTATGACCTCAATTTTTCAACAAAAACTAATATATTTTGATGCAGTTGTACTAAAAACAACCCGCTCTTTCGTTTGGAACGGTTAGAAATGCTCCTGGCAATTTGCCAAAAAATTTTCGGGATGGGTTTTTTCCCGCATATGGGTTTTTTCCCGCATCACTAACGGCGCACCCTAGAGAGGTGTTCTATAGCTCATAAGAAAGCTTACGACTAGGCCTAGCAGCCTGTATAGTAGAGATGAGGACGAGCCGAGATTTTCCGGCTCGGCTCGGCTCGGGAGAAAATGTGGTCGGCTCGGCTCGCGGGCATACCCGGCTCGGCTCGGCTCGGCTTGGAAGAATATTGAAAGTGGGTCGGGTCGGCTTGGCTCGGCTCGCCCAGCTTGCAATTTGAAATTTGACCGATTGCACCGAATTGTGGATTTTCTACGTTGTCTTTGACAAAAGGCCTGAAAACAGCTATCTACCTTTTCCATCTATCTAGAAAACAGCTATCTAGCTAAAATTCCATTATTGCCGAGACACTGCGAGCTGCAGAGTCCACGATTATAAGGTTTAATTATATTTATATTTTGCAAATGTATATATATATATGCTACGAAAGTGGGCTTGTTTTGCTTAAAATTTATTATTTTATTCTATGTATACAATATGGAAAGGAGCCATGGATAAACGCCGAAAAAATCAGAAATAAACTTTTTGTTTTCCGCAGTCTTTAGAAAAGGCATAATCTGATAAATTGCGAAATGCTTGAGAACTCAACAATAAAATTCAGAATTCTTTTGCATTATTTTTAAATTTTAAAGAAATTTCAAATCCTCTAATTGCTCTCTCCCGATCGTAGCCATAATCGTAGTCAATTGTAATTACGCAAAACAATTTTAATCTCTAAATTAATAGTAAGTATTTCTAGTATATAATCAGAAGTTTAACAACCTTTTCTGCTATGTGATAAATTACTACAAAAACCAGCAGCAAAAGCAGCAGTAGTAAGACAATGCAAATTTTAATTGTAATATTTACCAAATATGACACGTTGAAATAATTAAGTCAAAAGGTTTCTTTCTAACTACACATAAGTTTACTTCAAGCACAGCCTAACGTTTAAACTAAGTTGGCGTGGAAATAAGATAGGAATAAAGACAAGGAAAACGGAAAATTAGACGACAAAGTTAAAAACAGAAAACAGAATTTGTTGGCTATTTTGTTTGAACAAATTCACAAGTAATTACAGTGAACTTAAAATTTTTCAATAGGGTCGGCTCGGCTCGGCTCGGAGTTTCAATTCTCCGGCTCGGCTCGGCTCGGCTCGGCTCGGGAGAAATTGTTGCCGGCTCGGCTCGGCTCGGCTCGCGAGCCGAGCCGAGCCGAGCCGAGCCGAGCCGCGAGCCAAAATCCTCATCTCTACTGTATAGTCAGTATTTCAATATCTCAAACCAGTAAAAAGTTCTGGCCAAAAATCTGAAAAGTGGGGTTTTTTTCCCGCTTGACTATACAACCTAATGTCACCCATATTGCATTTTTCATGCTCCATCGGAGCATTTTTATTCTTGTCCTATTTCATTTTTAAGGTTCCCAGTAAACCTTAAGTAAAAATGTCAGTTTCATAAAAGAAACTTTAAAAATTCCGCCAATCATTAATCGTTAACCAAAAGTACAGAACAAAGCAGCTTGAAAAGTTCCAATTTCTTCCTTTTTCTCTATTTTGACAGAAAGGAAACAACAGGTTAAGGGTGACAGAAATCAAACATCCAGTACCCATGGCTGCAATAGTTTTAGTTACTGTATATACAGCATATAGCACCCTACTGCGGCGCAACCAGATACAAACTTTACTGTCAGTGAAGGAAACTCATACGGCACGATTTGCAATGCTCTTCCGCACTTGTATACAAAATTTCGGACGATTGCAACTTACCTGTAACTAGTTATATATAGGCCGTGCTGTACTTCAGCAGCACTCTACTGCAGCGCAACCAGATCCAAGCTTTACTGTCGGTGAAGGAAACTCAAACGGCACGATTGCAATGCTCTGCCGCACTTGTATGCAAAATTTCGGACTATTGCAACTTACCTGTAGCTAGTTATAGGCCGTGCTGTACTTCAGCAGCACTCTACTGCTGCGCAACTATATAAATGCAAACGTCGCTGCCAAAAAAGGAGACTTATACGGCATGATTTCCAATGCTATTCTGCACGTGCCTGCAGAATACCAGACGATTGCAAGTTATCTGTAGTTAGTTATAGGCCGTGCTCAGTGGCGCACCCAGAGTTTTCTGACAGGGGGGGCGGCAACAATGTTTAAATTTTTCTAAAATTTATTTCTACATATGTTTTACGTGCTTTAAGAACAAACATGTAGGAGTTGGTTCCATTGAGTGAGGTAGTTAAATAGGATTAATCATTCTCAGAAATGCGAAAGCAGGGGGTCTGGGGGGCGCCGCCCCCCAGAAGTTGGGGAATTTTTTGCATTCTAGACCTGAAAACAATTTTTTCTGACCACTTTTTGTTGTTTCAAAGGATCAAAATTGGCTTCTGGCTGGCGCCCTGGTTTCACCGGATAAGGTATATATACAAGTAACAAAAATGCTCCGCACAAAAGAGGATAATGTGTGTGTGTGTGTGTGTGTGTGTGTGTGTGTGTGTGTGTGTGTGTGTGTGTGTGTGTGTGGTGTGTGTGTGTGGTGTGTGTGTGTGTGTGTGTGTGTGTGTGTTGGCTGTATCGTATATATATCCTTCAAATATCCTTTAAATATATAATAAATATAAATAGGTATATCCTTAAAATCCGACTGAAGAAGTAAAGACAAAAGTTTCATAGGCACGTGACGTTATTTGGCACAGCAAATATTGGTGGATGGTTCCATGTCAAAAGTTGCTCAGTTCACTTAGGGCTTTCATTTGATACCAAATTTGACCACTTTTGAAAAATTTTATTTTTGACCCAAAATCGTTTAAGTCCCCACCCCACCCCACCACAGCACTCTACAGCCACTTTGGGTACGCAGTTCTATGACAAAAGTTGCTCAGCTCACTTAGAGAAGAAAGAAAAGAACAGAAAGAAAATATCCCACATACTAGTATTCCTTTTGAAAGTTCCAGAAGACGGTATACAAGGCGAGGGAGGAACGGCAGGAGGAACATTCGCAGCCAGTTCATCCCCCGTATTAACCAAGGCCATAACGATAAACCATACCCAACGATATTTCACCAAAAGCATAGTGACCTCCGTAAAGAAATCAACCAACGAAAACCTGAATAAATAAATTAAAATATAAAATAAAAGTAAAACCATAACAAGTCAAAGGTGAAGACCCATCCCTACCCGTGTATAAAACAAAACATATAAGGTCATGCAAACTTATAAGTGAACCATTATTATGACATGGACATTCACACGTTATTAGGTGGCACATTTGCTGACCGCTCTGCCAGACTGATACTGATACTCGGTGGGCTTCATCAGTGGCGTACCGATGTAACAGTTGCAGCTTTTAAAGTTTTGGAAAAAATTCTAGAATATTATGAACGTCGTTTCTGCCCTGCGGTCCCATTCATCCGTGCGTTTTTTAGTAGTTGTGCTAAACATACACTTTACTACAAATATCCGACACGGAGCACATATATTTAACATCAAATTTTTGTTTTTTAATAGTTCTCATAATAGCATGTTTCACAAGATCACCATCATACAATTTACTGATTGCTAAAGTTACCAGTTTTCTTGTTTTCACGACAAAATTTTCCAAAACGTTACATATTCTGCCATATCTATTAATTTCACCATTAATTACGTTATACAGACAACATCTACTAATGTTACTCCTAGCATCTGGTAACATTAGAGTGTTAAATGCAAAATTATCTCTTTTATCATATACAGCTGTAACAAATTTATTGTTAATTATAGATATATTGATATCCAAAACGTCGGCATTGCTAGGATCTATATTAACTTTGTTTAGAGTAAGCGAGTTGGGGTACATGTTAACATAGTTTGAGTCCAATGTTTGGTCATCATTTACCGATGTTATATCGTCAATATATCTATAAATATATTTTAGCTTAGAAACTGTTTCAAATTCACCTTTCTTAAGTTTGCTCATAATATAAGTAAATTCATAATTAAATAATACTAAGTTAGCAATAAATGGAGCGGCATTCGTCCCCATGGGTATTCCAATTATTTGTCGATAAATTAAATTTCCAACGCTAAAATATGAATTTTTTTAATAACCATTCTAACATTTCCATAAATTTTGTTTGATCAACTACAATTCCTTTTTCGAGAATAATTACTCCAGCACGCAGATTTTTCATGTAAAATCATTTTCCTCCCTTTCTTGCCAAACCCGAGAGATACTACCTTTTGCATGCTGATTAGTATGTTGTCATGGCGTAGGTTAGTATATAATTGCCCGAAGTCATACGTTAAAACTGATTTACACTTTCCTCTTTTATTTAATTTAGCCAAATCATTAATTATGTCGTTGTTATTGTCTATAACCCAATACGGTTTGCAATATCGTCGATGTCTTGAAATAGCTTGACAGTACGTTTTCATAGAATTTTGAATAAGTTTTAATCCGTAACCAAGTCTAATAGAAAGTGATTTGGTACATGCAGTTTTAGCTGCAATTATAGTTCTAAAACTGATTGGATTTTTATGAAATTTAGGAATGATTTGCATAAAAGGAAGTTTAAGACCCCGACCACATATAATTCCAAATTCAGTTAGTTTAGATATCTGCTCCTTAATTATCGAATCAGCATTGTTAGAAACACGTTCATAAGTGTTGTTAGTAGAGTTAAATCCTATTTCTTCAGCAATAGCTTAGTAACAAGAAATGTTTACATATAATAGCGAAGTTCTGTGATGATTTATCTACCGTTGTAATTACGTATCTATCCTGAACTCGCTTAAGTATAGTTCTGTTAAGAGTAATGCTGTTATTAGTGTTAACTAAATGTATATCTACATTTAACATAGAATTAAACCTCTTAGTTAATAAAACTTTCCAAGCCTGAAATTCATACGTTGCAAGATTATATTTTGCGCATAATCTATTGATAAATTCTTGTAATCCTTTTTTAAAAGAATTTCTAACATCGTTAAAATTAAGTCGGCTAGGCATTCTATGCTTTGCCCCAAATTTCATAAGATTTCTAAGATTCTCATCTTCAATAACATCTAAATCACCAGTTATTACATAAGAGTTATGATACACGTCTTTGAATCGGCTATTAGCACAA
>JASAND010031413.1:0-38396 GCA_030248195.1 Trissonchulus latispiculum
AAAACACTGATTAAAATTTGAAAATTTCAGTGAGCTGACAGGTCTCTGACAGCTCACTGACAGCTAGAGAGTGGCGGAATTTTCTTTGATTTGAGTCAAAGTTCTAGAAACTTCTGTCTTAATACATTGGTCAGTCCTGGGCTGGCCCGCTGGCTGGTCCATTGGGGGTGAGATTAATGAGAAATACAAAATATTACCCCCTTCCAACTGACCACTTTTCTGATGAATATCCCATGCTGAAATTTCGCGAAACTTTGTGAAACTTTGGTTAACATGTAAAGGTAGCCAAAGGGGATATTCCTGAATTAAAAAGTTAATTCTCGAAATTTGAAAAATGGCACTGAACCAACTGAAGGCCTCCCGGGGCCTTTTATGGAAAATTCATTTTTAAGTGCCAATTTTGGCACTAAATTAACTAAAATTTAACTTTATTATTTTTGGCTGCTCCGTTATTTCCAGGCCCATTTCTCTTAATTTTCAGCCTAAACTTTTGGCCGAAAACAAGGGACGCAGCCCATTAATACTGATAACAATTGCTCTTCATTGCTGGAACCCTGTGTACTCAGCTGACCTACGGTAGGAGGGCAATTGTTACCAAACATGTGCATACACATTTTGCGTATTTTTACATAAAATAAAAAACTAAATATTACTAATTTATTTATAATAATTTTATTTATTTTGGAGGGAGGCAAGCCCCTCCGAACCTATTCACACACCAAAAGGTGTATACTAACTCTCTTCCAGCGAGGCAATTCTTTCGCTGAGACAAGTCTAACAAGAGGACAATTGAGGACACGGCCTAGTGAACGGAAACACGAATGGACGTAGTAGACACGTGACTACTACGCAGTCTGGGAAGCAAACGGCTTCCCAGACTGGAAGAAAAGGACTTTTTGGAAGTTAACACAAAGGTTAAGGGAGGCCAAATTTGCGGGACTCCTTTTTAGAGGGCTAAGATTAGGAAACAAAAAGTAATCTTATAAAAACATTTTAGCCCATACCTTTCTTAATATTGGGAATTAAAACGTCGGGATTGGATTTTTGGAAAAGAATTGCCTTTCTAATGAACCTAAGTTATATTTTCGATTAAAATTAAGAAAGTTGTCTAACTAACTAACTAACTAACTACCTAGAGCCGAATGGTTAAGGCGCCGGACTTCGGATCGAAAGGTCCGTGGTTCGATTCCCGCCTTAGCCATAATGACGTTACATTGTTTCCTTGAGCAAGAAACTTAGGTCACTGTTCCGCCGGTTGGAGCCGTGTGGTGGGCCCGTGTGCTGCCTTGCTGGGGGTAGTGCACGCTAAAGACCCCTTCACAAAGCACTGATCTTTGCAAAGTATGAAACAAAGCAAAAAGCACAAGAGTACTGTTTTGAATCGGCAATGCTTATATTTCTGGTTACTTACCCAAACGCCCAGAGTTCCACCAAATAGAGCTATGACAGTACCCAAATCATATTTAAGCTTCTCAGTCGTTTTGTACACTTTTAAATTTTGATAAGAAAAGTGAATAGATGCTAGTTTAGCCCCGGAAGTGTTCTTGTATCTGGCACCTTCACGTAAGTTAAGCCTGAAAGCAAACAAGCAACTAAACCAGCAGTTATTGTTAATCACTACTCATCAGAAATAATATTTCTCAAAGTTTTGGCCTGCTGTGATCTATGATAATTTGCTTATTCATCCATCCATACATACGTACATACATTCATACATTGACATTCGACGAACAACCCGCCGACATTTTGAAATTGTTTTGAAATTGGCAAAAGTCACGTGGGCGGGTCCAAGCAGTTTATCCGAATCAATTGCTCAGTGTACTTTATTTAAAATACAACGGTATCTAAAAATCTAGGTTCAACATTCGTGCTTATAATCATTCGTCCAGCACACATCTAGCAAACAAAGCAAATTTTGAATTTGAAATTTTGCTAATTTACAAGTTCTAGAATTTTCAAAGCCGTTACAGCGACACGAATTAACTTGTCCCGAAGGAGTAGAAAAATAGCCTCCTATTCCGTTAAGTTTGTTCTAATGAACCGAACCAGGTGGGCAAACTAGGGCAATTAATCCTTAAGTTACCATTCCACTAATTTCTTCCAAGGAATGTGTACTGTGTGACAACTGAGCCAACACCTAGATTCAGCTGCCTCGCCAATGAGATCAAAGTTTATGCGCATTTAGTCAGGGACAACAGTAGCTGCGGCCACTCTCGCCGCTATGTTGTGCAAGGTCAAAAAAGCTCTTGTCTCAGAAAGTCTTGAGGAGACTGTTGTTCAATCGAATAGAAAGGTCAGCTGTATTAAAAAGCCGGCTACAAATCCAGAAGGCAACACTTGAAACCCCCTCCATTTACTTTATTTATTGTTTATTTTGTAATACAGAAATATCAGGAAAGCAGAATTACACAGCCGACAATAGCGGAAAGACAATAGCGGAAAACGAATAATAAATGTATCGCTTAGCCATGTACTGCTTGATTGTTTTCCTTAGTGTGAAAGTTATTATTAGACTGAGTTGTGTTAGATTTAGTGCCAACTCAGTAATGGCGTTATTATGTAATCAAGCATAAATTTGGGGATCTCTGATGAGACCCAGCTCAGTAAAAGCAAAAGATTTAATAGACAAAACAACCCGTATATATTTTCTGTAATTTTAAATGGTTATACAGTTGAATGAGCTGAAAGAAATGTTTTCCTATAATACTACAGCGATTGTTATTTTATGCCTACTTAGCCTGCTTAAATTAATGTTATAAAATTAGGGTGCTTAACAGCAACTGTCACTATTCTGGCAACTGAACCAATTAAGACTACCTTGATTACAAAGCATTTAAAGCAAAGCAAAGCATGTTTTGTATGTTACAAGACATCTGCCCTGCACTTAGTATATATAGCACTATAACCACATAGCCATGACCACATTCTACATACCACATAATAACATAAAGATATATATGTCGAAGCCAAACAGACAAATCTGTCAAATAGCCATCTGGCATACAATTCTTGCCAGATAGTTATCTGGCATGCCAGATAGAAAAATAAAATTGAAACGTCTTTGTTTGACTATCTGGCTTGCCAGATAGTTATCTGGCGTAAATTTCAAAGCATTTATTTAACTGGCAGAAAGGAAATTGACAGATAAACAAAAGCCTTCAAATACTGCCAGATAGCAAAATGCATACACAGAGAAAAACAAAGGGTAATTAAAAATGTCAAAAATAACAAATCATGTGTTATTCAATAAGAACATAATTACTACGCTATGCAATTTCTATGAGTGCTAAGATATCAAGAATTAATTTAATTTTCCACCTGAATCTGAACTATTTTCAAAATTTTTGGAAATTGCGATAAGTTGTTTACGATTACAGTTTATACCTAGTTTAATGTTATAAACTGAACTTAAATTCAGAGCAACGTTTTCATGTTTTGACGTTTCTTTTGTACTTGAAATTGATGAATAGGTTTAGTAGAGTCCCAATGTACATGTACTTTTACAATTTGTTCTGTCAAAACTAGCGGTTTATAACTTGAAATCAAACTTTAAAATCCAAAATTTTTCAAAACAGTTTATTTTCAGTTAGAAAAATAATTTAAAGCTTAATATCTAAGCACTCACAGAAATTATATATGTTACGGGCAGATACGTAAGTCGGGCATTTACGTAAGTTCCCGGGCAAATAGATAATTTACGCATGTGCCCGGGCAGATAGCGAAACACCATTCCAATTCTCTCAATTTGGGCAAATGCGTAAATTATCTATATGCCCGGAATTAGTGTCGGGCAAACGCGAAAACTTGTTTGTATTAGCTGTTTGGTATTTGTATTATCGTTTTTATGTATTTATGAGTTTACCTACATTCTAAAAGACTTATATTTTAATAAAATAAAGTTTTAAGCAATATTAACGAGTTCCTAATGCAAGTTTTGTTGGTTTCTAGATGTAAACTTTTCTGCTGGGAAGAAACGATTTATCAAGTTAGTTAGATAGTTAGTTAGTGCGTTCGTTCGTAGTTAAGTTAGTTCCCCAAAAAAGTGTTATTATTTGCATCAATAAATGATGAAATTTTCTACAATATCCTACTTAATTTTTACCTCAAATCTCCAGACTTTTGCTTAAAACTTTTTCAAAACACAAGTGAAAAAAGCGTTACTGCGTTGAGAAGTTTCTGAGCATTTTCCTAGTAAATTTACTTTCAATTTTGAGAAAACTTGTCCAAATTTATAGTTAAAATTTGACAAATCGTTTCTTCCCTTCTTCCCAACAGAAAAGATTACATCTAGAAAACAACAAAACTTGCATTAGGAACCCGTTAGTATTGCTTAAAAGCTTTATTTTATTAAAATAGAGGTCTTTTAGAATGTAGATACATTCATAAATACATAAAAACAATAATACAAATATCTACAGCTATATAATACAAACGAGTTTACGCATTTGCCCGACACTAATTTTGGGCATATAGATAATTTACGCTTTTGCCCGGGCAGGTAGCGATTATTGGGAGAATTGGAATGGTGTTTCGTTATCTGCCGGGCACATGCGTAAATTATATATTTGCCCGGGAACTAACGCAAATGCCCGACTTATGCATTTGCCCGTAACATATACATAGCGTAGCAATTATGCTCTTATTGAATAACTCATAAATTTGTCATTTTGACACTATATTTACCATTTGTTGTTCTCTGTGCTTGCATTTTGCTATCTGGCAGTATTTGAAGTCATTTGTCTGCCTGTAAAATTTACTTTCTGTCAGATAGACAAATGCCTTGAAATTTACGCCAGATGGCTAGACAAATGGTCAAATAAAGACGTTTCAATCTTATTTTGCTATTTGGCATTTTATGCCTGATCAGATAGCTTGGCAGATTTGTCTACTTGGCTTTGACATAATATGAGCATAAATACTTACGAAGAGTATGAAATGGTCTTTTTATAGAATATCTCCCTACACGGAGGCTGACAGAACTTTTGGCAACCAGCAGCAATTGGCTCTTCGTTGCCACCAATTTCATCGACTATGAAGACAAATGGTAGGCAGTATGCATGGTTAACACATGAACAGAATGGTAGATTACTGTCGCTCACATTTACGCCGAACACGGACTGGCATTTCCCGCACTCTTTGCTGATTTTTAAGCTCTTCTTCGTCACCGTTCTCAACATGCAATTGAAGAGACACTGTTGCATTGATATGTTGTCGCTGTTGCACGGTTGAGATCGTCGGTTAACCCTAACAGTTTCCGCCATCGACAAAGACATCAGCATTGTCGATCCGGCAGGCAGTAGCGGAAATTCTTGCAAAGCGAACCCAAATTCATCAAAGATCGCAGTAAGAACTCCATCATTGCTAGGTACTAGTGCCTGTTCTCTGTTCGCGTCATTAGGAATTTTTATAATAACCGTTGCACCTGAAATGCCATTGTTTTCGTCAGGGTGAAAAAGCATTCATGCAGCCATCCTTAATAAGTCAATATTGATTGATGCCTGGACTAGGGCTCCAGTGTTCAATCAACAAGAATTGAAATGAACAGTTAATAATATGTTGCAATGTTTCAAAATAGCTAAGAGCGGAATGCTATATACTTAACTACTAACGTAGACTCAAACAGTTTCTTGAGAAAACTAATTGCAACGAAACGTAGTGGAAAAACTTTGCAATTACTGAATCGAAGGTTTGGAAATTATGGAATTGATTGAGAGTTTGGCTGAACTAAATCTATAAGTTATTTATTACTGTTACTGACTGTTACACTTAAATAAGCCAAAACCTGAAACGAGTAACTTCGTGTATCTATTGTGTACCTGCTTTATATCCACTGAAAGTTTGATTCCATTGTGGCAACACTGTCAATATTCCTGCAGGTGACAAAAACACATCGCTGTCTTTGCAACACTTATAAGGAGATACTGTTTTGCCATTTTCAAAAGAACAAGCCCATACAAGCTCTTCACATCTGTGGTAAATTTCCATTAGCATATGCAAGACAGTTTGATTATGAGAATCCAATATTTGACAAAACTCAATAGCTTCCACAAAACCTGCTTTAAATCGCTCAATAATATTGAAGTAGCTGAATAAGTTTGTTGTTAAGAAGGCTCCAGCGACGACGTTGTCGGCAGCTATGATGCGATCAGACAACTCCACACCTATGCTATTCAAATATGTTAGCAATTTTGATCGGTTATACCTAAAATTATGCCAACACAAAGATGAAACTGAGCGAGATAATAAATAGCGAAAAAGTTATAATTCTAAATTAAAGCTGTAGCATGATTAAAAAACTAAAAGATTACCCCTTAATCCGTTTAATGCGGTGATTCCTTCAGGAACATCAACCTTTAGCTCAATTAGTCCAGTTGTAAAATTTTGAGGAGAGGTACGGTAACCGAGACAAGACACTGCCAGCTTCAATCGTTCAGTATTCCAAATGACAAAAGATTTCGCATTTGTCAGAATCACTATACAATCTCACTAACTAGAAATGTCATACAGACAAGAGAAATGCCATCCTGCAGTCACTAAGCCAAAGGCTTAGTGCGAAATAGGAAATCGCCAATGGAAAATGTTAGCACTCCTACTCTGAGAGAACTAATTCCCTGCTCTGTTACTCCTGCGGCTCGGCTCTATCTGCGCTGGCTGCAACATGGCCAGAGAAACACTTTACACAGAAAGACAACTGTAGCAGAGTTCTGGGGGGCTACTAAGACTTTGCCTAAGTGACTGCAGGCAGGCGTTTTTCATTGTTTATTCATGATCAAAGCTTTGTATCCGTTATGGAAGCGTCCGCTAGCCAGCCTTTACTTCGTATTCTTATACTAATTTAAATAGTTAATGAACCACACTGGATGATTATTAGACATCATATATGGCATGGTGGTTATCTACGAGTCAAGCATAAAACTAAATTTGCATATTTGACTGACTGTGCAATATTTCAGAGATATAAACGCTCTACGGCTTCCCTTCGTACAGAGCAGTTATCTATACCTCCTCTTCTGTGTGCGTCTTGCTTTTTATTTTCCTTCTCTGGCCACAGTAGCTTCATTTTCATATTAATGCGCAATGTCAACTGAAGGTTAGTTGGAAGATGGAAATCCCGGCAACAATGGTGTGGTTATTTCCCCTGAAGAACTGTCTAGCCTGATTACACGTGCCATGGACTCCAAAATGGCCGAAGTTGATCAAAAACAGCTTACGCTGCCCGATCAGCCAAGGCTGAGATATAATGTAAACAAAGCGCAGTCGAATTTTAACGATGAACTGCGATCCAAACTTACCAAGGCTTCTCGAATGCTGAAGGCCGGTGATCAGGACAACCTTCAAAATGCTTCCATTATCTTGGAATATATAATGATAGATTGACCTGCGACAAAAAATTACCAAATTGGCTGGCCGCTCGGGATGGGACTTTGGAGATTAGTATGTTGGAAATGATTTGGCGTCTGATTGCGGAAGACGACAGAAAAATCCGATCAGCAGAAGCGAGAGCCTTGAATAAACGTAGACTCACGAAAGGTCGGCACCTTCGGCCCGATCATTCAGTACCTGGGACAACGCTTTCCAGTATCCAAATTTCACTCATCAGCAGTAACAACAGCAAACCTCTATTCCAAGCCTGTTGTTTCAAGCCTGTAGAAGCAATGCCTGGAACCCAGCATGCCAAGCTTCAGCCAGCAGTTGCAGACCCAGACAAAAGTATCCCTGCTATGAATGCGGTAAGACGGTCACTGGGGCTATGACCGCCACTCAGACAAGCCACCAAGCAGTGAACCGCTCCGCAACGAACCAGTTCTTAACTGTAAGTTAACCAGAAATGTTAAAGGTAGCTTAAAAAGTTATTTTTTATTTTGGACAGAAGTTAATGCATCCAGGTTTGTGCAAATGACTGTTTCCTCTGGGTACACTATAGCTTTCACTACGGAACCACTGCCTAGGAAAATCTGCATTAACAGATCCGCGCTGATTACTTCTGAATTCGTTGAGACAGCTATTTCAGACCTCATTAGGTCAGACCTAGCAATTGCTTTCGTTAATGGTTAACGTTTCCAAGAAATTTAAAATCTGCTATTTCGGAATGTCCTATTGGAGTCTGATCCGTTGCTAACGCCCGTAGAATAGAGTAATACTGATCCGTATCGCCGAGAAAATCAAGTAACTTTAGGAAAACGTGCCTGAATTGCCTTCACTCCTACCTGGCCATGGCCCAGTTTTCTCTCCGCAAAGATGTCTTTACTTTTTGCAAATTTCATTATACCCGCAACGGATGTTTGAAGTTTCTGCCTGGAGTTAAACTCTCTTACTCGACTGCCTTGTCTAATTTTCGTGCCACTCTCGACGCCATTGCTGTTTGTAATGCCAACCGTTTTGGGATTCATAACCTCCGTAGCGAAGGAACCTCTCTCTCTCAGCCAATTCAGGTGTCTCTTTGATCTTCTTCAAAAACACGGCCGTTGCCTAAGTGATTCATTCCGTGATTGCTATACACAGGACGATCGTCAACGGACGCTCAGCGTCACCTGCTCAATGTTTGCTCTGCCTGCTTCGAAGCAGAGAGCTACCTAACTATATATCTTCTTCTGTTTCCCTACAGCATTTGTTTTCTGTTTACATTGCTAGTGTATTCTGTTTCTTCTGCGCTAACCCTTTCTCTTCACTAATCTCTTTTTCTTCTTAATCTTGTAGAGATAGTATGTACATTATTCATTTATGTATTGTCATCTTTGCTGTTACACGCCCAATACTTTTTAGGCCTTAGCTAGCGTTTGGCTTAGCTACGGTGAAAATTCTATTTGGTTGGTCGGGGAAGTGTTGATAGTTGGGGTGTAGCTATTGGGTGGGTGATCACACTTGGGGGCGCTGTGTGCGCATGTCAACTTCTGGTTGGGGTGGGTATTCCTAGCCCCGCCCACTTGGGGGGGGGCTCCCTTGAAAACTCCTCAACACATCAGTTGTTGTGATATTCTTCCCAACTCCAGTTCAGTTGCTTATGATCGCTCATTGGTCGCCCGATTAGCACCTTTCTCTGGTTTGGGTATTCGCTCCGGTGTTTCTTCTACACCTGCACCCTCCCCCTGGGGTGTTCACTGGACTGGGTTCATTCAACCGTAAGGTTTGTTTGTATTGTTTGTTGCGTGTGTTATTGTCTATCTGGGATTGACTGTCTGTCACGGCTTCCGCCCACCGTATATATGTACATTTAGTAAATCATTTATTCTACGCCCTTGTTATTTGGGTAGGTTAGGTTTGTTTAGACTAAGGTAGATAGGACTACTTCTATCATTTGTGTAACTTGTTAGTTTGAGGAGGCTTCCCCGTCCTGGCTCCTGACAGCCAGGTCCGTTATCTATTGAGCGACAGATCCTTGGACAATTGCCTGTTGGGTAGCCATTTGGATAATCAACATTTGCGCTACAACCTTATTTCAGATGCTTGCCATTTCCATGTGCTACTATGCCGTTCCACGTGTCGTTTTGACGTGCCTTTGTCGTTTTGTTCCCTACGTGCCGTTCTGTCTTATGTTGTTCTAATAAAACTGATGTGACATTCGTAAGCGTTGACAGACGAATCATCGGCTACGTTCGCGGGAGTGCCTAGCACCAGCATTCTCTCACTACTTTAAACCAACATTCTGAGCATCAATGTACAGCTTGTTTTAAAGTTATTTAATAATATATCAAGTTACCTAGAGTTGACATTGAAACCCAATCTGGGCAGAGCAATTGGCCATTTTTGCTGTTCCGTTTCCAAAGTAAGTGCGTCCTCTTTCCAGTACGAGACAAACACGGCAACTGTCGAATAAATTCCAAAAAATGAGCACACAGAAACTGAAGTGATCCAAAAGATCTTCGCTCTTAAATAATTCGTCTTAATATCCTTAATTCCATGAATGGTGCCACGTTGTTTTACTATCTCGTAAAGTATAAGAGCATACCGCAGAATGCCATAAATAGCAGAATCGAACGAAATTTTTACCATCACTAAAATATATATGACTTAATTTAAAACAGCTGTGATTTAAACTTCTTTTTTATCTTCAACAAGTAGAAGCAGTGTCATCATCTCCGCTTTGATTGTAATGTGAGAGAACCAAATGGTCAACGTCAGCAGCTAAGGCTTGAAAAAATCCGGCCTACGGTGGGAGGTGAACCCGACTACAGGGTCCTCGCATTCCAACCAACAAAGAAACTGCTGCTGCAGTTGAACCAGGTTTGTTAGAACAAGTGGACAGTACACTTAGATTTGGTCCTGTCAAGTCAAGGTATATAATAATAGTTTGTAATAGGAAAAGTGTCATTATATAATATAATAAGAAAACAATATTATTTTATTAAGCCATCAATTATTCTCCCAGAATAAGAGTTTTTACATATATTTTTTGCAAATGTGGCAATTAAAATATAGTAAGCAATATTAAGAACAAATCTCGGCTATTCTTTGTCTGTAAACCCACTGCGGCAACATTTTGCTTCATGCTTCCGATACGTGAAACATTTGAACTTTTGAGGCAGTAAAGTAGCACAATGCACGCAGATTAAGATTTTTCATCTTGACAAGAATTAACACTTTAGTTGATATTAACAAAGATTATTTGTTCCCATAGCTCTGACAACAAAACGAAACGAATTTGAAATTAAGCTGTTTGAAATTAATATTGAAAGATTGAATTTTCCAAAATGTCTAGGTGATTAACAGGGTTTAAATGAAAAGAGCTGTCCACAGAAAATTTTGCATAATCGTCCAAATTGACTCTTCAATGGCTCAGCCTCCGCAATCAGTCAATCGTCTCTCCTATCTCAAAGATCAATCAATTGTCAATCATGCAATAGCAAAATGAACGTTTTTGTGTCAGGTGCACGTGCTTCATGCTTGTGCTTTCCTTAATACTATAACAGCATTGTCAGTACTCTTTACTACTGCGTTAGCTTTTGCACTGTCAGCTTGAACTGTCCCCAGATTTCTACAAACGGGAAGCATCACATGAGCTGAACGGCCAAGTCTGTCTTAATTATCCTTGATTGCAAGACTACCGTCATAAAAAATACTAATCGGCAGAGTGACATACAGTTCTTAACTGTCATTTAAATCAAACATAATGGAGCAAACAGAAGAATTCGCTCTGAATGGATAGTTTAAGACCATCAAGCAAAAATTAAGAATTAGCTAGACTGTACACTCTTAAAAAGACACTAGAAATTATAGGAATTCTTGTAGTTTTCTACAAAAGTGTTCCTGTGCGGTCAGTCACTGTTGGAGTTTCCTGTATTTTCCAGAACTAACTTTTGTATTTTTACCGGCCTCTCAAATAGTAAAAACTACAGGAGTTTCCGTAGAAAATACCAAGGATACCTGTAGTTTTTTACAGGAGTTTTCTTTACAAAATACTAAAGAAACGTGTTGTTTTGTTCAACTTTTTCGGCAATCCTAAATCCACCGATAAATCCGATGCCATCTGTAGTTTCTACAAGAGAAAACCTGTAATTGTCACTAGAACGACTTAATGAGGGGGAGGGTGGGGGCTGTGGGGGGCGGTGGAGGCGGCCGCTCCCAAAATATTTTCGGCAGGGAGCGGCCGCTACAACAACATCATCCACGAGGTGTTGAAAGATTGAAAATATTGAAAAGTTAAAAAAACTTCAGTCTTCAGAACTTATGATGACTGTCGCCCTTATATCCTCAGTTTGCGTTATTAGCGTATCGCGTAATAACTAATAACCTGTAGATTAAACCTGTAAACCAGTGACAACTACAGGTTTCATTTGTATTGAACACTAGTCTAACTTGTAGGTAATCAATTCTACCAAAGTTTCTCTGGTGAGAACTACCAACGATGTCCTGTACAAATTACAAGACATAACTTGCATTTTCCACAAAAGCTTTTGTATCTATTATCTACAAAAGTGATTCCTGTAGCACTCTTAGAAAGACTCCTGTAGAAACTACAGGAATTCCTGTATTTTCCGCTATAGTGATCCTGTGCGGTCAGTCACTAGCGGAGTTTCCAGCATTTTCCTACAGGAGCACTTTTGTAGTTTTGGTGCTACCAGAAATTCCTGTAAACTGTACCAAAATGATCTGCCGTTCACTATTATGATCGTCCTTGTGAACTACAGGTTATTCTTGTAGTTTTAACAGGAATTCTGTGCTAAGTACAAGTACCCCAAAAAAAGTTTGGGGGCCAAATTACAGGTTTCTCCGGTAGTTTTTACAGGTTTCTCCGGAAAATAATCTGTTAGCTATTTTGTGTAATCAAGCTACTGTACATTTCCTCGTTAAATATAACTTTAATATATATATGTTCTTCTTTCCTATTTGCCTTTCAGCTTTTAAATATTTTAAATGCATTTAAATTTTTTGGAAACTATTTGCTTCTTTAGAGACACTGTACTCTTTTTAAGGTGGTGATTCCTTTTGGGCACATATTATTGGTTGACGGTCCAAATCAAGACGAAATTTGATGAAACTTTCCAAAATAAGTTCTTTTAGCATTCTAACACCCTCCGCGCAATCCCGCTTCAAAACTTCGACGTCCCCGTTCAGGGCCGTTTTTGCAGACATTTTGACACTTAGACAGTAGCTGCATAGCTGTGACTGTGCTCATTCGAAAGATCTTGACGAGCTCTACATTTTTGCTTTTTGAAGTACCTTTCTAGCTTTTTTCTATAGTGAGATATAGCTGTTTTTCTTATTTTGGCGTTAAAAACTTGTCATTTATGCAGAAATCAAATATTCTGCCATTTCTTGAGCTACGCAAGCCGTAAAATTAAAGAAAGGGTGTCAATTTGAAGGTCTCGTCGAGGCCGATTATCCGTGATATTATAATCTTCTAACTGCGATCCTGTACGCTGCTATCGTAAAAATTGTAGTTTTTGCAAAAACATGACCAAATTTTTTCCAGCGATTGTGGAGCATTCACTACGCAAGCTAGAGGGTTGCCACTACACAAAAATACCCAGGGACCCTTTTTTAGTTGCTCGGATTGCTGCTTTCTAGCTAAAGTGGACGCTTGCCAAAGTTGGGAAAAGTAGGCGAAATCAAGGTTGCGCTTACATTTTAGCTAATTTCTTTATAACGAAAAGTGGTTTCATAATAATTAAAAAAGGGTCCCCAGCTATTTGATAGTGGAATCGAATGATGTGGCTGACGCCCCATGAAAAAATTTACTTTAGTCTGCCAAAAATCTGGAAAATTAAATTACTTCGAAAATGCAGTAAAATAATTTCCAAGAACTAAAGTTCGGTTTACTGTATTTGTTAGAAGGAGAAAATGTTCAGCTCCATTTCGATATAAAAATGGCTTCTTAACTCCAAGGAATGAATGACTAATAAAGGCTCAAAGTTGATGTCTCCAAAAGGAATCACCACCTTAAAGAAATAAAAATTTAAGCTCCAGTATGTCTCAATTCTCAGCACGTTTTACTGAAACGTTGTGCAGTTTACAAGATTCGGTTCAGAAGGCGCTGTCTGCATTCAGATGCACAGCAGAATCTCACCGTTCATTATCGAAACAATCTGCTCGACCATACTAAAGTTTTAATTTTTTTACAAGTTTTAATGTATGTTGTGCACATAGTAACAGCATTTGTAATGGAGCAAATTCAAAGTAAGGCAAAAACTTTAAAATTAAAAGTAAACAAAAAGTTTAACCCATTTGTTATTATCGCATTACCTATTCCAATTGTTTTGCAGTATTGCTTTATAATTTGATTGTATAAGCCTTGCTGAGGGCCTGCGTCCAATATTAAATAATGTTAAAATGTAACTACGAATTTTGTACTTGGAACCGGGAACCGGAACCGGTTTTGAAAATTGGAACCGGCCCCCAACTCTAGTTTCCACCCCACTGCTCACCTAGCAGGGCATTGTTGACAACCCGGATGTGACAGTGATTACTACGTTTGTAGTAATGTAATGTAATGGCTTGAGCTAGAGACTTAAACCTCAGACTCAAACGCCACTACTTAGGACTGGCGCAATGAATAAGAACCTTCGACTGCGGGTAGAGATATTTAGTCCAGGCGGCTCACACACGCTGACAAACCTCGCCAAGGGGGAGTAGATAAATTTGGGGAACAAAAAACGGAGTGCCAGAAAAAGTCTTGGGGGACACACGCAAAATTTAGACTCAATTCCAAATGAATTCCGGGCTAATCCCAGAATTCTACCTAGTCAAATCTAGTTAAATACGCCGTTAAAAATTAGTAAAACGATTAGCAGACAACTGGGCGGTTTAATAATAAGCAGTTGAAGCCAAATAAATAAACCACCTGGGCTCCTACGGTGGGGGCAAGTTAAATACAGCGGGCTACCCGACTGTAAAATAACTAAAAATTAAAGGGAAATTGGCAAATAAGTGGGGGACACCATCAACAAATGGGGAGAGGAAGTGGAACTAACAAAAACGGAGGAGGTGAATTAGCTAACCAAGGCATACCCAAGGGAACGGGGACATCCCCACAAAAAAGGAGGGGGAAAGGGAAAGGAGAGTTAGGAGTTAACTACAAATGAAAAAGACAATAATTAAGAATTAGGTAGGGGGTTAGATGGGAAAATAGGAAAACTTACGAACGTGATGAAAGCTCTAGGGAGAGGCTCCCAAAATTTTAGTTTGAGCCTACGCCATCTGCGGCACCACGGTTAGTAGTGTCACCTAGAGTGATGGGCGCCATTGACGCTTTCCAACGCGCTTGATATGACGATTTGACTGAGCACTTGCAACATTACACGGAACAGTTACGACGACTTCTGGCCCAAGACACAGTAAACTTGAATGATGAGTTTCCTGCTGCGGCCTTAACATGCGCTGGGTCATGCGTTGCAGCTGACCCCAGACGCTGTTTCCACCCCACTGCCCACCTACCAGGGCTTTGTTGACAACCCGGATGTGACAGTAATTACTACTTATATTGAATGTTTGGGACATTTCCCGGATATCCTGACCAGGTTGTGGCTTTAGATATGGAAGGATGGAACAGTATGCAGTTCCTCCAGCCACAGTCGGCAACGGTGACCACCCTGCAGTTCACGGGACCTGTGAACCAGGCAGAGGGGAACCAAGACCACATACCTATGTTATTGTGGTCAGTTATATCCTAGCCCATTTGGCAGATTATTTCCCCTTCCTACAGTTGCTAGTCATGCTGTTTGACTCCAACAGGTCTACCTATTTGCTTGTGTGGATGCCCCGGCGGATGCTCTCTGGTTGTCAGAAGCGCTCTGGATTCGAAACCTGGAACATAGGTTGATCGAAGTCCGCGAACTGTGGAATTTGGCTTGCGATCTATGGGGTCGTGGCGATACGACAGTGATTCCCAAACGTATCGAGACCAAACGAGGCGCTGATGGCTTCGCTAAGCAGCATACTGGCGCTAAGCTGGCAACTATTGCGAAGCGCTTCAAGCTACCAGACCCTAAAGAGGCTCGATGTTGTGAGCACGGGTTTCCGACAATACGACATGACCAGAACATCTTGTATGCAGTAGCCGATGTCACTACTGTGGCCGAAATTGTTCAGACTTTGACAGCAGTGCTTACAGCTGCCGAGATGGAACTAGTAGCTGCCTTGTCCACATTTGCGATCACATTTGATCCATCGGTTGTAGAGGAGATCAATCGGTGTCGTCTTAGGGGCATTGGACCTCACCGGGCTGGTGACGTCTCTACTGCCCTTCGAGGCGAGAGTAGCGGGTATAAAGTAGGCGGCCAAGAGTATATTCAGTATATAGACACCGTGTATATTCAGTATACATCCAGATGCACCAAATCAGGTTCAGGTTCAGGTTCTAATTCCTCGCGTTGAGGATACTGAGCAGGCGCCTGTAGTGCCTCAGGCACAGCAGCAGCCGCCTGCTGCACCCACCCCAAATGATGTGGCGCCGGCCCAGCTAGCGTTTGGACCCGGCCCTAGTACACAGCAGCAACAAGGAGAGTTCCCTCGTTGGCCGTAAACCCACCGGGTATGGTGTTCACGAGTGCCAAGTACTCTCCCAAGCACAAACTATCTAAGTGGTGCGTGCAGTAGAAGTAGAGGCCGTGGCACATCTCCACATAGTGGGACCCCACGCCATCAGAGTGCACCACCGAAACCGGTACAGAAACCAATGCCGGCTCCATCTATGGCTCGGCCGAATACTCGGTCTTGGATGGACCCAGCGGAGTTGTTGGTGTCTGCCACTGACACAGCGTCATCCCAAGCGGGTGTAGCTCAAGAAGAGCTCCCACCACCACCGCTACCTAATCAGCCGACGCCTGCTAAGCGTACGGCATCTCAAGTTCTGCGTCGAAGCCATCGGCTTCTTCGGTGGTAACTGTACCGGTTGAGCAATGGATGCCTACTCCTAAAAAGGAGGAGGACCAAAAGCCTGGTCCATCCTCTCTACCGTCGACGGTTTTGTCACATGAGTCTACAGCCCAAGCAATAGAAGCTGTAGTTGGCTAACAACTAGTCTAGCTTCGCTAGTCTTTCCTACATTCCTCGATTCTAAACAATATAATGTCCCACCCCCTGAGACACCGGTGACACAACAAGGCCAACTGTCGTTACCGACGCATGCGGAGTTGCTTCATGACTGGGCTTGAGTATGCTTCATGTATGAGGGTGTGCCCGATATTGCCTTACCCTTGATGAAGCAGTTTTTGCGATTCCTGCTCCACCCTGAAGTGGCCGGATATGCAGGCCCATTACGGCATAGATTCATCCCTGCTGCTATGTACTACCGGGAATCTACACTGTTCCCTGCTGAAAAGAAGATCACAATCTGTTAAAGTAATATGGTGATATTATCTAAGAACAGGAAACTAAAGGGATAATCGAAAAGATTGGAACCGATGACGATGACAACTCTAACGTGGAGCACTATATACCACACCATCCAGTGGTCACTCCGCAAAAGACAACATCGAAGGTCTGGATTGTGTACAATGCTTCCGCTAGATCTTCCAAATCTAGTCCTACTTTGAACGAATGCTTGTACAGAGGGCCCGCTTTGTTGAGTGACTTACGTGGCCTTCTTCTAAGATTCCGCCTGCCAGCTTTGGTCAGCAACATGGAAAAAGCTTTTTTGCAGGTGGGTTTGCAGGAAAAGGACAGACATGTAACACAATTCCTTTGGCTTCGGGATCGCAACAATTCTGAAACAAGAGATAACTTGACAACCTTTCTATTCTGCAGAGTACCATTCGGCGCTGTTTCGAGTCCATTCCTTTTGGCAGCCACCGGAAGATACCATTTAGATTTCGTTGGCACGATGACAGCTCAACAAATAATACGCAACGTCTACGTTATGATATGATATGATATGATATGATTATTGGAGTTGGAACTGAAAATGACTCCCGTAAATTTTGAAGTGAAGCAAAAGAAATCTTTGCCCAAGCTTCAATGGATTTACGACAATGGGCTACTTACAGCAGTGAAGTGAATGAGATCATACCTGAAAAAGATCGTGCTGAAGGTGAAGTGATGAAAGTACTGGGAGTGCAAGTGATGAAAGTACTGGGAAAGCGGTAGTTTGAAAGGGAAGACACGTTGGCCATTGCTACTTCGGCCAAGATTTCTCCTTTTTTAGTGAATATCCGTCGGGAAGTACTTAGGGGGGTCCATTTTTGGACGATTGTTTCTACTTGTTTTGATTTTTACATATTTTATTGTCCAAACGGTATATTTTAACATGTTTTTATATTAAAGTCGTAAGTCTTAGGGCTGTCGAGTAATTTCGCCTCAAACTTGCGGTTTTATGTGTTTAAACATAGACAGAAGAAAATGTTGTCGTTTTTTCTCTTGCGCCAAAAAACTTTCCTGACACACATTGATGAATCTGGGCAAATTTTGCATTAAAATAACGCTGAAATGTTAAACTGCGGTATCTTCGAATTAGAATTTTCATTTAGGCCTTTAAAATTTTTAATTAATTTTTGAAGGATTAAAATTTAGCATGATGCTAAAATTGCGTAAAACAGTCATGGGATGAACCACTGGATTTAGGAGAACAAAACTCATGGTGTGCTTTGGCGGCAGATTTGGGGAAGAGTTCTGAACTACGAGTGCCACGATATATTGGTAAAGGTCGACACGCCGACACGTGATTGGCTTTTGTTATGCATCCAAGAATGCCGTGGCAGCCGTAATTTACCTGCGAATTTCCACCGGCACAGAAGTAACGACTGACCTAATTTTTACAAAAACAAGACTAACTCCAAAGAAGAAGCTTATAATCCCGAGACTAGAGCTGATGAGCGTTCTGATAGCGACACGTGCGCACAGCTTTCTCTTCAAAGAGATTGATATTCCAATTAAAATAAAAATGGTGTTCTCCGATTCCATCTGTGCACTGAGTTGGATAGAGAAAGCTATTGTCAATTTTCGTAAAAAGTGAGGTAAAAGAAATAATATCTGCTCAAGAAGTGACCTTTCGTTACGTCACTACAAGAGAAAATCCTTCTGACGTGACTACAAGGGGAACTACGTTTTCAGATCACTGCTCAGATAAAGTGTGGTGACATGGTCCGTCTATGCTTCCACAAAGCCAGTGGCCGTCAGAAAGGTTTTAGGAGATATCACCGGAACTTCTACAGATGATAAATATGGAAGAATGTTCAGCTCGAAACATGTTTGAAGCCACTCTGACTACAACAGCAGTAGAAATAGCGCCTGCTTTCATAGAAATAGAGCGATACCACAGTTTAGTTAAACTAGAAAAGGTCACTGCGTGGGTCATCAAATTCTGTGACATCCTATTGAAGAAAAATCTAATCGACAAGACATATTTAACAGCTGACGAACTAATCCATGCCAGAAACCTGTTGCTGCAGCTAACCCAGAATGAGCGTCTTCAAGAAATCCGTGATGCTTTGAATAGCGGAACAAGGAATACGACTGTTAGACAACTTGGAGTCTTTGTTGATAGTAAAGGCTTTTTGTGCTGCAGGGAACGTCTAAAAATGCTGACCTTCCAGAAGAGGCTAAGTATCCACTTCTTCTTTCAAAGGAAAGCTGTCTCACCCACCCACTGATTGCCGAATACCATGCACGACTGATGCATGCGGTTGTATCTCATGTGCTATCATCTTTGCGTCAGAGATACTGGATGCCACAGGTAAGAGAATCCTGTGAAAGTGCTTAGTCTAAAAGTTTTTGGAAGTAGGTTCATAAAGGTTACCACCTCTGCCTCCATTGCCGAAAATGCGAGTCACTGAAGCAACTCCTTTCACCTACACTGGCATCGATTATTTTGGACCATTGTATGTGAAGGATTGGAAATCGGGTGGAAAGTCTAAAGTGTGGGTTTGCTCGTTCACCTGTCTTGTCGTTCGTGTGTTCACCTAGAGTTGGTAGAAAATATGTCAACTGACCAGTTTCTGCATTGTCTACGGAGATTTGTTGCCAGATTTGGTGCACCAAGAACCATATTTTCTGACAACGCTAAACAGTTCCAAGATGCTAACCACACCCTAAGTATTGTGTGGACTAGTTTTGTTGAACAAGAAGCTGTAAACACCTACATGTCCAAAAATGATATTGAGTGGAAATTCGTTTTGGCACTAACACCTTGGGTTGGTAGGATGTTACGACAGCCTTATCGGCACGGTTAAGCGAGCCTTGCGAAAATTAATAGGGAAAGTGTGCTTAACGAAACAACAGTTGCAGACATTTTTAACGGAAATCGAAGCGGTGATTAACTCACGACGTCTTCTTTATGTATTAGATGACCTCGATGCGAAACAAACGATAACACCAATCACCATCGCTTTGTCTGTCGCCGAATCGGAAGATTGGGATTCCAGTGGCTGAGTACGAAGATCCCAATGATAAAGACTTTCCTCTACATTGTCCACTCGCGATAAAATACCACAGCTGTGGAAAAAGGTCAAACCCATCTTAACAGATTTTGGGACATTTGGAGAATAGATTATCTCCAGAATCTCAGAGAAGTGAGAGGGGCAAAAGTTCGAAAGAGTAGTGGCTTCATCTTGAATCGTAGCCTCAGCCACTTAATTCCTATTGAGTGTCCAGGGCGGATGATTAATGGTAGTAGAAAGGGAGCGGAGGAAATTAACGAGGAAATGGCAGAAGAAGGGAGATTGGAAACGCCGGTGATAAGGTAGATATTAACCAGTTCCATGACAAAGTCCACAAAGAAGGGCGTCAAAGGCCTCAAAAAGTCAAAAATCGGGACCTAGTCAAAAAGTCATTGAACCTGGTCCTAGCCAAAAGCAAATCGACAGTGGCCATGTTCGTAAGCAATCCGATCAACAAGACCATGGTAAAAGACCTACAAGGAAACTGCAAGCCAGTTGACACAAAAGAAGATAAAAGACATTCTTGATTACGAGCAATAACAATCTTTCGCTCAGGAGTGTGGCAAAGAATTGATGAAACAATAAAGACACCAGTAAACATTAAAATGTACAAACTTTGATTCGATTCTGAACTTTTCTATCAATTTTTCGTTTGTAAGTAACACGAGTGATTGCGTTGTATGCTTTTGCTGGATAAAGTGCCTCGAACGTTTGTTAAATTTACTTCAAAAACCCTGATCACCAAGATTGATTTTATAGTCTTACTTTTACTGACTGCTGTCAGTCATATGCAGCAAGAAGGGCAACCCAGACGGTATGTAGAGAAACTCATGTCCAGGTTATGAATTCGGCGCACTCCTGAGATCCTCTTAGACAGGGCGATGCGGTGTGTATCTATGTTGTAGCACCTGCCTTATACCGGGCAGCTGCTGGTTTTGACACGACAGCTTACCTCGAGTCCATCCGCCAGTTCGGTCCTGTTCACTGGCAGGTCTTATCCGAGCCGACACCTGGCCTACTATGGTGGGCGCATATTATGTTCTGGAAAGATGCACAAAACAAAATCCAGGTGCATACTTTGCACGTAGCCTTGTCAGCCAATGCGCTATTACCCGGGGATGAGTATTTCAGCCGGATATCTATGCCGATTGACTTTATACCCCCAGAATTGGGACTCAGACCGGCGCTTACAGGCGAACGTGATGGTCTTTCGACGGGACCCTGGTCCAACCTTGTTGGCTCGGGGCCCACTATGGACGGTTGCCCGGTATGGCGGTCTAAGCTTCCGTTGTCGGCCAACCACATAGTCGGAAATCTACTTACAGCGACTTACCTTTCCTGCTGTACCCGTGAGCCAACAGCAGGGAAATTGGGCTGCCGTGTATCACCCATTGTCAGTTTGTCCTACCTCTCCCGCGAAAGGTCTATTTTCCGGTTTTTCCGGGAACACTTCGCTTTGGGTCAACAAGGTGTAAACTTGAGATGAGCTACCTCACCGTTCTCGTCATGGGATACTTTTCTGTCGAGAGCAACCTCACCAGGCATGAAGGAGGCCGCAAGGAGGCTGCATCTGAACCTATGGACACCTTGGGTCAGACACCCTCGGGATCGACTGTAGGGACTAGCGCATAACCTGGCCCTTTTCAGGCTGGAGCTGCGGCATATGCGGCTCAACAGCCTTTACCTTAATCGGGTACTGACTTTGGTACGTTGCCACCTAAGCCTCCAGGGCAGTCACAACCACGACCATACCAGTCGCCTGCTTCGGCATTGTGGCAGAAGGCGCCGCTTACAGCTCAGCTCAGTACTGCCAGACTGGACCATCAACGCAACGAATGGAATCTCGTTTACGCGATACACCACCTGCTAGGTCAGCACCTAGTGCAGCCCCAGGCGATAAGAGGTGGCATAGCCTCTCGACTGACCGTACTGGCTACCCTTGACTGGGGCACGTGAGTTACGGTCCCGTACTAATTCTATGGCAGCCGTTCATACGGTCCCGGTGAATGCAGGTTCGTGCCTTGGAAGAAGCCCGGACTGTGGCTAACTTCCCTTCATTCCACGAACTGCTCTACGAACAGTACATTCTAGCAAAAGAAAACTAAACCGGTACCTTTGCCTTGCAGGGTAGCATGGATGCACAATACCCTCGGTTTAACTTATCTGTACCCCTGGTGGAAGAAGTGGCTGGAGTAAAGAGGGAACCCTGCGTCTACTGCAAGAACTTTAGAAATGAATGGATCTATATCGAGCTTCCGGCTATTGCGGGTCGGAATACGCCTCACCCAGCTCTGGCTGCTACCCGCAGGGTTATTTCAGAGTGGTTCACTCCACTGACTGAAAGAGCAGTCACAGTTCCCCTAATAGACATTGCAGAGATCCGTGCTTTGTTACAGCAGAAATTCCCACAGTAGGCTCCCTATGTCCGGATTGAGGACCATGAGCCGTAACCGGTCGGTGATAAACCGCTTGCGCGTGGGCCAAGAACTTCTTCGGCTACATGACACTTTATTGCCATTAATAAGCCGCCTACGAAGGATTCGGAACCTTATTTGTTCATTACCGAGTATACTTCCACTGGTGAGTTGGCCCATTCTCAAGTGATTGTACGTACTCTTGCTGAGCTCAAGTCCTATGAGCACCTCTGTTCTCGCCCTGGATATAAAGACGTAAACTACGCCGCTGCTGGTACTATCAACAGAGGCGAGGTGGTACAGTGCGCATTCGCCAACTGGTACCAGCCTGGACTAGACGGGATAGTCGACGTCCCCGAGGCAGAGTTCGTTTTCCCTCGATAAGGGAGAAGGCTTTGAGGTCTCTTTTATGCGCCCAGTACCGGGTGGACTCAGCCTATGCCAGCATGGGACCTTGGGGTTCCCGGACCCGGAATATGGAAACCAATTCCGCAAGCCGCATTATTATAAGAGATCTGATGCAAAGCGCTACATTTACCACCACGGCAATACTCCATGGCTCGCCTTGAAGTTGGAGGTCACAAAGCGCCTGCTTGACCCCCCCCCCAAATTCGCCATGGCATAGTGGTTGGAAGGCAGGCCACAATGTACGGACTTTATACCGTGTGCGCTCGGACTACTTTTATCAGTCCTTATTGATCAGTACTTTTATCTGTCACTTTTATCAGGACTTGTTTGCGGATTGGAAGAGTAAGACTCTCGACTCTCCTGGGTCCACAGGAGCATGCGGACTTTCTTGATTCGGACGCGCATGGAGAAGTGCTATCCACCACGACTAGACTGGCGGGTTAGTTTTCTTTGGCGTTGTAGGTCCGCCAAAGCGAATGCGAGAGGCGGGACTGCGCCTTCCAATCAACAGAATAGGCGTCCAGAGAAGGCCCATCAGCAGCTGTCTCTGGACAAACACAGCTAAGCCTTCAACGAGTACTAGGCATGGCGAAGCCTAGTACTCCCCCTCCCACCCGGAGATGGGTTGGCCCTGCCCGGTGAAAGGCAGGGTAAGGTCCAAAACGGCGATGTTTTGTAGATCAGCTGGCTCCTTCCTATGCGCATCCAAATCACCTCCAGAAAGTCCGCATGCTCCTGTGGACTCAGGAGAGTAGTAGTCTTCCAATCCGCAAAGAAGTCCTGATCAAAGTGACTGATCAGACCACAATGTATGTACTGATCAATAAGGACTGAGAAAAGTAGTCCCCAGCGCACACAGTATAAAGTCCGTAATTGTGGTCTGCCTTCCAGCCACTATGCCATAGCAAATTGGGGGGGTCAAGCAGGGGCTTTGTGACCTCCACCTCCAAGGCGAGCCCTGGAGCATTGCCGTGGTCATTAATGTTGCGCATCAAGTTTGGACAGTAGTTTATAATGCGACACAGTATCGAAGTTTATTCTGGCTAAAAGGAGGATCGTTTAATCCTGGCTGCATTTTTCCCTGTGGAGAGTTCTATTTAACACAGTTTTACATCTTTAAAAACGTTTCCAAACAGTTTTCTTTTCTTTAACTAATCAAAGCGTTACTGGTGAAAGCGTAACACGAGAAATCTTTTTGCTTAAGTTGAAGACTGGAACAAAAATATGAAGTGCATATTTAAAGGTGCTGATGTTTTGAAACGCTATAACTTTCACAATTTTGGGAGTTGGAAAAAGCTTTATACATCGTTTTAAAGCTTGTCAGTACATTCTCATGAGTTTATGAAACTGGCAAAATTAGCAAAAATAGTTGAACTTTTCTGACATGCTGACATCTAACAGGATGAATATAGACCAAAAATTTTTGAACATCGATTTCTCAAAACTAAAGAATCAGCCAAAAGTTCTTTTCATACCATGATATGAAGCACATATAGGCCGAGGTACTTTTTTGGAGTTTGCTCAGCAGGTTAACAGTCGAGGAAATCGGCCAAATGCACGGTAACACGAAATTTCCCAACTTCGCGTTTAGTTTTCTTGCTACTCGGCAAGTTTTAGCCGAAACCACGAAAATCGTCCCTCCGATTCTTCCAAAAATCTTCGGAATCCGTCGACCAGTTTTTGGGAAATCGGTGTTTGAAACAAAATAATGGTTATGGCTGTAAATAAATTGTAAATAATGTAAATAATTGTTATGGCTGAAAATGAACATTTTTGCTTTTACAACCTTTGAGCTATCTCTAGTGGTTAAGGCAGTATAAGCCAAAAACGATTTTTGGGGTCAAAAAATGGCCATTTTTGAAGAAATCAGTTTTTTCAAAATTACTACCCCCAAATCTTACAGACAATTTTGACTTATTTATACTCCATCGATACATCGTCCAATTGCACATTTTATCAATACTTATTCGCTGGAGTTCGTTGCTTATGCTAGAGAATTCGCCGAAAAACCATTTTAGCAAAACTACGATTATTATATTTTGAAAATGGATTTCTCAAAAACTACCCAATGGATTCGCGTGATTTTTAGCATAATGAAAATTCGCACTGTTGTGGAGGGACATTTTTCTCGGTTTGAGCTAAAACGCCTCCAGTTGAAAACTGAATACAAATTTGCGAGATTTCGTGTCATCACATTTGCCGGATTTTCTGGAGAGTATTGGGACTTGTTGTGCCAAATCCAAAAATGGCCCACATGTCCTTCATATCATGGCACAAGAAGAAATTTTGGCCGATTTTACAGTTTCGAGAAATCGATGGTCAAAAATGTTTGGTCAATATTCCGGCTGTCAGATGTCAGAATGTGAGAACATTTTGGTGGTGTCTAAAATCAGGAACAGGAACAGGAACAGGAACAGGAACAGGTACAGGAATAAAGGTCTAGAACCAGGAACAGGAGCAGGAACCGGAACAGGAACCGTGGTCTAAAAACAGGAACGGAACGGGGGTCTAATTTCAGGAACAAAATAAGGAATAGGGGTCTAATTTCAGGAACAGGAACGAGGGTCTAATTTCAGGAACAGCATCAGGAACAGGGGTCTAATTTCAGGAACAGGAACGGGGGTCTAATTTCAGGAACAGGAACGGGGGTCTAATTTTAGGAACAGGAACGGGGGTCCAATTTCAGGAACAGGAACGCGGGTCTAATTTCAGAAACAGGAACGGGGTCCCACCCGTAACTTCCGGGAGGATCCCGAGTTAACAAACCGAGCATGTCAAACTTGTTTAAAGTAGGTGCGGAATAGTAGCGTAAGATTTTCATACTTTATTCTATTATGTACTCTTGCGAATATGTACCGGTTCAATTTGGATTATATTGTGTTGGTGCGCCAATTGCGTAATAAAGGTTATAAGGGTTGAGTTTAATTGGAGTATAAAAGCCGATCGACGAACAAAGACAGCAACAAATAAATAACAGCTTTTTGGATTCCATTCATAAATTTCTGAATCCACATTGTAAAAATTATAAAAAGCTTTTCAGCACTATTTCGTGATTTGAAATTTTAAGGGGGGGCTACTAAAATCGACTTGCCCCGACTTTGTCCAATTGGCCTACTTTTTGGCGAAGATATAGAGCATGGGTGTGGTCAAAAGAATATCGGGTACTGAGATCTTAGCTGCCTTCCAGCCATGTGCAGCTGTCGCGTTTATGTGCCCGACCCGCCATTTTTTGCAACTACCAACATAATTAATTAAAAATTTCTACTGACTGCTAGGCCCAAGCTTCAAAGCTGTCATTCGCCAATATGATTTAGCACATATGTCCCTACCTGCAGAAAAATACTAGATGTCTGTACCTTATCTGCATCTAAGGGAATTACTCTTTAAAGTTGAAGTTTCGGTATCGGACTTTATTTATTTATTTATTATTGCTTTATTACTTTACTCCAAATTGAACCGGTACATATTCGCAAGAGTACTTAATAGAATAAAGTATGAAAATCTTACGCTACTATTCCGCACCTACTTTAAACAAGTTTGACATGCTCGTTTGTTAACTCGGGATCCCCCCGGAAGTTACGGGTGGGACCCCGTTCCTGTTCCTGAAATTAGACCCCTATTCCTGATTATGTTCCTGAAATTAGACCCCCGTTCCTGTTCCTGAAATTAGACCCCCGTTCCTGCTCCTGAAATTAGATCCCCGTTCCTGTTCCTGAAATTAAACCCCTATTCCTGATTCTGTTCCTGAAATTAGACCCATGTTCCTGATTTTGTTCCTGAAACTAGACCACCGTTCCTGTTCCTGAAATTAGACCCCTACTCCTGATTCTGTTCCTGAAATTAGACCCCCGTTCCTGATTTTGTTCCTGAAACTAGATCACCGTTCCTGTTCCTGAAATTAGACCCCTGTTCCTGGTTCTGTTCCTGAAATTAGACCCCCGTTAATGTTCCTGAAATTAGACCCCCGATCCTGTTCCTGAAATTAGACCACTATTCCTGATTCTGTTCCTGAAATTAGACCCCCGTTCCTGTTCCTGAAATTAGACCCCTGTTCCTGATTCTGTTCCTGAAAATAGACCCCGTTCCTGTTCCTGTTCCTGTTCCTGGTTTTAGGCCTTTGTTCCTATTCCTGTTCCTGTTCCTGTTCCTGGTTTTAGACACCACCGAACATTTTTTCTATTTTTTCGCTAATTTTGCTAGTTTCGTACACTAATGTGAATGTACAGATGATAAGCTTTAATACAATGTATAAAGCTCTTTCCAACTCCAAAAATTGCGAAAGTTATAGCGTTTCGAAAAATGACCACAAAAGCACTGCAGGAAAGCATACCAGCACCTTAAGGTGGTGATTCCTTTTGGGCACAATTGTTATTTGGCGTCGTAAATCAAGATGAAATTTGAAGAAACCTTCCGAAATAAGTTCTTTTAGCGTTCTAATACCCTCCGCTCAATCCCGATTCAAAAATTCGAGATTTCCGGTCAGAGTGGTTTTTCCCAATTTCTGAACGTTTGGCAGCTGCTGTACAGTTATGACTATATTCATTCGAAAGATCTCATTGAGCTCCAATATTTTTGCTTTTTAAAGCAAGTTTCTAGCTTTTCTCTGCGGTGATATATAGCCGATTTTTCTTGTTTTGGCGTCGAAAACTTGACATCTTTGCAGAAATCAAATAATTCAACATTTCTTGAACTACGCAAGCTGTAAAATCAAACTAAGGGCGTCGATCTGAAGGTCTCACAGGGACAAATTATTCGACGCATGATCGTCTTCCAACAGCTATCCCGTAGGCTGTTATCATAGAAAAATGTAGTTTTTGCAAAAACACGACCAATTTTTCCCAAAGATTGTGGAGCATTCACCATGCAAGCTGGAGGGCTGATACTGAACAAATGTGTTCTGCACAAGTATACGCAGGGACGATTTTTTAGTTGCTGCTTGCTGCTTTTAGCTTTCAGCTTATTTCTCTATAACGAAGAGCTATTTCACAATAAATAAAAAATCGTCCCCAGCTATTTGATGAAGGTATCGAATGATATAACCGATGTCTCGAGAAAAAATTTACTTAGAGTCTGCAAAAATACTGGAAAATTATACTTCTTCTAAAATGTGTTAAAAATATTTTAGAAAAGCAATATTAGTTTCGTGGCATGCGTTAAAAAGAGAAAATGTCAAGCTACATTTTGATATAAAAATGGTTTCTTAACTCCCAGTTTTAATGAGTAATAATGGTGCAAACTTTATGTCACCAAAGGGAACCACCACCTTAAACTCACACACGACGACGGTAGATTAAGTCGCAAATGTACAATCTCACGTTTACTTAGCCCAAAAGGTTCACTACCATAATGCCAGAAATTCTGTTTGTCCAAAACCTAAATCCAGCGTAAGGTAAGGTAAAGGTAAAGGACCCCCGGAGTAACTCCTATCCTCATGCGAGAATATACAGGGCGTCGGTGCTCATCCCCGATTACAAGCCACTTGAGCCAGGAGTGCTACCTCTGACGATAGCTGCAACTGTGGAGGAGGGGCCAGCTCCTCAGAGCAGATGCCTACACAGTCTCCTGTTACCTTCCCACATAAGTGGTACCCATTTAGTGACCAAATCAAATCCAGCGTATTATATGGGTGAACAAAATGAGTTGGCTCTTTAACGTATTGAACAAACCCACTATCCAGAAAAAATCTAGGAAATTTTGGTTTTGCTAGTCTCAACCAAAAGGGGTATTCCAGTCTATTTTAGGTTGATAAAAGTCACCCACCAGAAAGTTCGAGCAGTCCAATTTAGCTTGAACAATAGTTTGAAATAACGAGTCAATACCAGAAATACCCGGAGTTGATGACAGATAAAAGACAACAACCCGTAATCTTTTTGTTTTATGTAGCATCAAATAAATCAACCCAGAAGGATTCGAATCATTACCACTGATATTATCACATATACAGCATGCTGAACTTCTGACAAAACATACGTCATTTCCCCCAGCCATTTTTTCCAAACCACCCCAAAAAGTTTTGGATGTTTTGGATGCAAAAAATTTTTTACCCCTCCCCCCAAATCGACTTTTTTCGACCCCCTCCCTGCCACTTTTTTCGCCAGTCACCCCCGGGGCAAAGTTGGTTTGGGGGCGGAGGTAGCACCCCTTTGGCAAAATCCGGAAATCTGGGGGGGAGGAGGGTTCGCCAAAATTTGTCGTTGTGGTAGGGTGCGGCTGGGGTTCCCCCCACACACCTAATGCTCCGAACACTCCCCCAAGTTGGGACCTCAGAAAATTCAAAGACCTAAAAATACAAAATTTTCCTGTATTTTAACGCTCTTTTCGACACAACAAGGCTTGTTTTGATAGTTTTAGGCCTTTTTACATGGCTTTAAATCGATTTTAAATCAAAATTTGAGAAAAGATTTTCAAAAAATGACCATTTTAAGCAAGTATTAGCTAACTTTTTAGCTAACAAATGGCCGGGGGGGGGTTGCTTGCGGCTAGGTTCATTTAGCACCCCCTACACCTCGCTTTTCGTGCTCGTTCGTGAAGGCGATGGGAGTTAGCTAACTTTTTAGTGCTACGTTAGTGCTGTTTAGTGCTAAAAGTGCTAATCTAACAACTTACGGAAACTATCGAATTCTTAATGTTAAAATTCGGGGTGTATGCAGATTTACGAACTTGCTTATTTTACACTTCTAACAATTGTAATTGATAAATCTGCATCTGTTTACTATTCTTCACGTTCGTGCTAACCGGAAAAGTTAATTTTCGGACGTTTGAATGTCATTGAATTATGACGACTTTTTTGCGACCTGTCAACGTACCTGAATCATAGCTAGCTCTGAGCTTATATTCTGCGCAAGAAAAATATGTAGACAATGACATGCATAGTTTCACCAGGGGGGAGGGGGGTTGAGAGGGTACCCACGCCCCCACAATTTTCGACCAACTTTACCCCTTCCAGATTTTTTGACTTTCCCTCCGCCCCACTTTTGGTTGCCCCAATCCGGAACCCCCCCCAGCACTTTTTTGTTGTTGAGGTCAAAAACAGTAGCGGCGCCAGGATTTTTTGAAGGGGGGGCCGGGCCGACCCAAAAATCCGGCGACCTTTTTTTGACGAAAAAAGCGTTAAAATACAGAAAATTTTGCGTTTTTATGCCATTTTTATTTATTTATTTATTTTTTATTATTTTGTATTTTTATGAATTTTGGGGGGGGCCCCTTTTTAGACCCCCCCCTTGCCTTACCCCCCCACGACCCCCCCCCAAACCTTCTCCAAAAAATATTTTCTATTTTTATGTCAAAATGCGCATTTTCAGCCATTGCTAATGCCAAAAAACATTCAACTATGAAGTAATTTTTACAATAAACGGGGGTTTTAAACTCGAAAACTTGATTGCCAACATGTTTTTAAGTCTAAAATAAGGTCAATATTGAGCCAGAAAGTCCATAAAAGCGTTAAACACGTGTATTTCTCGCAATAATAAACACTTTAAGCCAAAAATTTGGACTTTTTTGAAAAAATTTGCAGAATTTACCCTAAAAATACCCAATTTTGGCTAATTTTTCGAGCCTGCGGCGCGACTCCCCCCCCCCAGTTGGGGGGCGGGGGTCCGGGGGCCCCCAAAAATTTTGGGGGGGTTGTAATAATGGCTGGGGGGGGTTGGTTACCCCCCCAACCCTCCTCCCCAATTACACCTATGCTCCCTAATGGCGGATCCAGGATTTTGAAAAGGAGTGGGCCCGCTGAAAAATTTTTTCGGGGGGGGGCAACCTAATTTTTCCGGGGTGGGGTAAAAATTTGCTTTTTCCAGGAACAACATATTTTTACAAGTAAATTATATAATATTGTGTATGGAAACGTTAGCTCACTTGCCAAATGGAAAACAACTATATATATATCCTGTGAGCGAAGCAAAGCATGGCGAATTAACACAACAAGCACACCAGCCCAAGCACAAGGGCAGGGCCCCTCAGAAGTTTTTTGAAATTTTTTGAAATTGAATTTTTTGAAACTGGAAAAAATCCGTCATGCAAACTTTTAAAAAGATCAAACAAATAAAATGGAGATGTTACGTATATATAGTTTCTTACGAAATAAAAAACTTTTAGTAAAATAGTATAACCACGGAATGGTGGCAATAAAGAGGACAAGTTACATACAAGGGTAACAAAGATTACGTGCAAGACGGGGGCCTGGGGGCGGAGCCGGAGCCCCCCAGAAGTTGAAGAATTTTTTGAAATCGTGAAAAATTCAGCAATTCAAATGTTTAAAAAAATTAGTTAAGATGAGATGAGTTATTGAGTTGTATATATAATCGATCAGTGGAAAACCAAAACGAGGATTGGATCTTTTTCAGAATTTTTCACTTCCACGATTCATTCTAGAGCACTTTCATGCATTGCCCATTTATATATACGTTATGAAAGCAAAATCAAATTTGTAAATGACCGTATATAAGCCGGCATATAGTCGTAAAATAAACTGAAGGCGTTGAGTACAATTATATAATTACAAAACAGGAAAGGAAACAAATTAGAAGACACTTTAAGAGACAGAAGTTCTGTCACAGAACTACGTACGTAATAAAGCAGCACAGAAGTATAAGTGCGCCGCAGGCGAAATTTTTTAAAAATTTGTGAAATTTATTAAAATTATGCTTAATTTTTACGCAAAATATGCATATAAACAGCTAAAAATTTTGGGGGGCCCCTTTTTGGACCCCCCCACGACCCCCCCAAACCTCCCCCAAAACAATTTTTCTGTTTTTATGCCAAAAATCGCATTTTCAGCCATTGCTATTGCCGTAGAATATAGAATCCTCCGTCTTGCGTAGAATATAAGCTTGGAGCTAGCTATGATTGAGGTACGTTGACCGGTCGTAAAAACGTCGTCATAATTCAATGTCATTTAAACGTCCTAAAATTAACTTTCCCGGTTGCACGAACGTGAAGAATAGTACACAGATGCAGATTTATCAACTACAATTGTTAGAAGTTCAAAACAAGCAAGTTCGTAATTCTGCATACACCCCGAATTTTAAGGTGGTGGTATCCTTTTCTGCAGTGCTTTTGTGGTTATTTTTTGAAACGCTATAACTTTCGCAATTTTGGGAGTTGCAAAGAGCTTTATACGTCGTTTTAAAGCTTATTATCTGTACATTCTCATGAGCTTACAGAACTGGCAAAATTAGCATAAGAATAGCAGAAATTTTCTGACAAGCTGACATCTAACAGGATGAATATAGACCAAACGTTTTTGAACATCGATTTCTCAAAACTGAAGAATCGGCCAAAAGTTCTTTTTGTGAGACGATATGAAGGACATATGGGCCGAGGGACGATTTTTTGGATTTGGCTCAGCAGGTCCTAACGGTCGAGAAAATCGGCCAAATGCACAGTAACACGAAATTTCGCAACTTCGCATTGAGTTTTCTTGCTACTCAATATGTTTTAGCCCAAACCAAGAAAATCGTCCCTCCGCAGAAATGCGAATTTCGATTCTGCCGAAAATCTCCGGAATCCGTCGAGTAGTTTTTGAGAAATCGATGTTCGAAACAAAATAATCGCAGTTTTGCCAAAATGGTTTTTCGGCCAAATCTCTAGCTGAAAGCAATAAAGTCCGGCTAATAGGCATTCATAAAATGTGCATTTAGACGATGTATCGATTGAGTATAACTAAGCCAATTTTGTCCTTAACATGTGGAAGTAATTTTGAAAAAACTGATTTCCTCGAAAATGGCCATTTTTTGACCCTAAAACAGTTTTTTGCTTATACTGACTTAACCACTGGAGATAGCTCAAAGGTTGTAAGAGCAAAAATGTTCATTTTCGAGTTTTCTTTCCAGCCATACCAACCAATCCCGTGTCTTGTCTTCCTGCTGGGAGCTTAAGGCCAAAAACCAAAACTTTCTTATCTTTTGGCCTAAGAATACGGGAGTGGTCCTAAAATGTTAAAGAGCACGGAAATAGGTTATTTCGTAAGTTTTAGCCCTTCGCGTAAAGGATTAAAGCCGTAGGAGTCAGAAATACCCGAAAGGAAACCAGCACCTTAATATTAAGAATTCGATAGTTTTCGTAAGTTGTTAGATTAGCACTTTTAGCACTAAGCAGCACTAACATAGCACTAAAATGTTAGCTAACTCCCATCGCCAGCACGAACGAGCACGAAAAGCGGGGTGTAGAGGGGGTGCTAAATGAACCTAGCTATTGCTTGCATAGTTTCACCAGGGGGGGGGTTGGGTTGGGGCATAGTTTCCCTGGAACTTTGGGTCGGGGGGGGGGGGGTAAATCTTGGCCGACCTCCGAAATGTGATGGGGGTACCCCCCCAACCCCTCCCCCCAGAATTCGGACCTCAGAAATTTCGAAAAATGGCCAAAAATTGCAAAATTTTCTGTAGTTTAGCCCTTTTTTCATTAAAATAAGGCTTGTTCTTAACGTTTTAGGCGTTTTTGCACCGTTTTAAAGCGGTTTTAGGTCAAAAATTTTGAAAAATTTTTCAAAAAATTACCATTTTTCGACCAAATTTAGCTAACTTTTGGGTCCAAAAATTGTTGGGAGGGGGTTCGGGGGAGTAGGGTAGCCAAAAGTTGGGGGAGGGTAAGTCAAAAAATCTGGGGGGGGGTAAATTTGGTCAAAAATTTTGGGGGGGATACCCCCCAACCCCCCCCCCTCCAAAGGGAACTAGGGGTTAGGTTAGCTAAATTTGGCCAAAAAATGGTCATTTTTTAAAAAAATTAATAAAATTTGACTCAAAATAACTTTGAAACGGTGCAAAAACGCCTAAACCGTTGAAAACAGGCCTTATTTTGAAGAAAAAAGGCTTAAATTACAGGGAATTCTGCATTTTTTGGCCATTTTTCGAAATTTCTGAGGTCCGAATTCTGGGGGGGGGGTTTGGGGGGGGGTACCCCCCATCACATTTCTTGGGTCGACCACCAACCTTCCAAAATTTACCCCTTTCCCAGACCCAAAGTTCCAGGGAAACTATGGTACTACCCATCACATTTCGGGGGTCAACCACCAAATCTCCGAAGTTTCCCCCCCCCCCTCCAACCAAAATTTCCTGTGAAAACTATATATAGTTGCTTGGGGTGGGTAGGGTAAGTAAAAAATTTGGGGGGGGGCAAAGGGGTTCGAAAATTTTGGGAGTGTATATGTATATACCCTGGGGGGTAGTCAAAACGGCCAAAAATTGGGTAGCTTTAGATTAAATTTTCCAGAATTTTCCAAAAATGTCCAAATTTTTGGCTTAAAGTGTTTATTATATATTGCGAGAAATCACGTTTTTAACTGTATTATGGACTTTTTGACTCATTATTAACCTTATTTTGGACTTGGAAACATGTTGGCATTGGCAATCAAATTTTCGAGTTTAAAAACAATGTCTAATGTCAAAATTATATATATATATACTTCATAGTAAAATTTTATTAAGTTTATTGGCATTAGAAACATAGGTGTAAGGTGGGGGGGGGTTGGGGGGGGGTAGCCCCCACAGCCTTTTCTCAAACCCCCCCCCCAGAACTTTTGGGGGGGTCGTCCCCTCCAACTGGGGGGGGGGGGGTAGTCGCGCCGAAAGCGCGAAAAACGGCTTAGAATTTGGTATTTTTAGGGTAAACATTGCAAAAAATTTCAAAAATGCCCAAATTTTTGGCTTAAAGTGTATATATATTATTGCGAGAAATACAAGTTTTTAACTGTATTATGGACCTCATGACTCATTATTTTGGACTTGGAAACATGTTGTCAATCAAGTTTCGAGTTTAAAAACGGTGCCTAATGTCAAAATCACTTCATGGTTGAATGTTCATTGGCATTAGAAACGGCTGAAAATGCGATTTTTGGCATAAAAATTGAAAAAGTTTTTTGGGGGGGTCCTGGGGGGGGGAGTTGGGGGGTCTTCCAGAGGGCCCCCCACCATAGGTGTAACGGGGATTTGGGTTGGGGGAGGCCCCCTCCCCAGTGGCGCACCCAGGGTTTTCTGACAGGGGGTCGGCGCTAGTAGCACCAGAAAAAATTTCGGGGATCTCCAGGCTTTTGACACCACCACCAGGACACCACCCAGGATTTTGAAAAGGGGACCCCTCCTGGATGGTGTCTATGCGAAGTTTTTGTTCGAAGTTTGAACGCGCTTCCGCTAGGGGAGAGGGGTAACGGCAACAATTTCCAACAAAGTGTTTCGTGCTGCTGCAGCACAAGTGACGAGATTAGGGAATAGTCATTAGCCCACGAGGGGGATCTGGTGGCGAAGACCCCCAGAAATTGAAAATTTTTTGAAATTATAAAAATTTCCGTAATGGAAACCTTTAAAAAGATTTTAATAAAAGTAGAGAAATTTTTTAACATGGAAAAAATTTGTAATGGAAACCTTAAAAAAGAAAACAAAAATTTGAACAAAAACCTGCACAGGCGCAGAGCATAAAAAACGCGCAAAAAGTTTTAACACACAATCAAGATAGAATGGTTCCGGAGGCGCCAAAAATTGCAAAAACACATGAACGCCAAAGGTGCAAAAAATATTTAAAATTGAGACAAAATAGCGCCACAGGCTCGAAATTTTTAAAGCTTAAATAGAAAAGCGCCGCAGGCGACGAAATTTTTAAAAATTGAGTTAGAAAAGCGCCCCAGGCGCGAAAACTTTTGTGACGGGCGTCGGAACCCCCAAAATGGGTGTGCTCGTGGGGATGCCAAAACCAAGCGGAGGATGTGGGGGCAATAAGGTTTTAGTTCGCATAGCGGATTTCTGTAATTTTACCTACTCAATTCTAACTTTGCCAAATAAAATGAACGTTGGCCGTTTTGAAAAAACTCTGCCCCGAAGTTTTCGAATTTGTAGCCTGAGGATTTTCTGGCAAAGCATTCTTTTAACCAAAAACTTGAGGTTGAGCTAGCTTTCATGCAAGTAGATGTAACACTCGTATAAATACATATTTCATGGGCGTATCCAGGAAATGGGCTTTGAGGGTTGAAACCCCCTCCTTTTGGATTATATTTTATCATTACGAAAGTAAAGAACAAAAGAATCATTAAAGAAAGTAAACGACCAATACCGGAACAAATTCGGGTAAAAAAAATTGAGAGCATTCTTGAAACTTTTACCAAATAATGTCTTACTGCTCATTTTGGTGCGTATTCTGATTCCTGACAGGGGGGTCGGCCGACCCCCCCCCCGACCCCCCCTTGTGTGCGCCCCTGCCACTCCCCCTAAATTTTGGGGGCGGGCCCCCTTTTTAGACCTCCCCCAAACCCCCCCCCAAGACCCCCCCCCAAACCTCCCCCAAAATTTTTTCAATTTTTATGCCAAAAATCGCATTCTCAGCCATTGCTAATGCCAAAAAACATCCAACCATTAACGAATTTTAACATTAGACAGGGCCTTTTCTTGAAACTCGAAAAAGCAGTAATGTTGATTGCCAGCATGTTTCTAACTCCAAAATAGGGTCAATATTGAGTCAGAAAGTCAATAAAACTTTTGAAAACGTGTATTTCACGCAATAATGTATAGGGGGGGGGGGGGGGGGGGGGGGGGGGGGGGGGGGGGGGGGGGTACACTTTACAGCCAAGGGGGGGGGGGGAAATTTGGACATTTTTGAAAAATTTTTACTTAAAATTTACTAGTTTGTCCCAAAAATACCCAATTTTTAGCCAATTTTTCGCGTTACTCAATTTTTTGAGATTTTAATTTGCCTGGTTTTTTCGGCGCGTACTCCACAGGGGGGGTGGGGGGGGGGGGGGTGGGGGGGTGTGGTGGTTGTGGGTGGGTTTTGGCCCCCCCCCCCCCCCCAGTTGTGGGGGGGGGGGCCGCCAAAAATTTTTAAGGGTGGTTTGTTAAAATGGCTGGGAGGGGTTACCCCCCCAAACCTCCCCCCCCCCATTACACCTATGCCCCCCACCCCAAATCTCCGTTACACCTATGATTAGAAACGGCTGAAAATGCGATTTTTGGCATAAAAAATAGAAAATTTTTTTGGGGGAGGGCTGGGGGTGGAGGGTCTCCCTCCAGAGGAGAGGGGGGCCCCCACCCCAAATCTCCGTTACACCTATGCCCCCAAACCCCCCCCAGAGGTGGATCTGTATATATATATATATGTTCATGGTTGGTTGTTTTTGACATTAGCAGTGGCTGAAAACGCTATTTTTGGCATAAAAATAGAAAAATGTTTTTTTGGGGGGGGGTCACGTGGGGTTTGGGGGAGGTCTGAAAAGTTTCGGAGAAAGGGCCCCCCAACAGGGTTGGGCGAGGCCGAGATTTCACCGAGAACGAGACCGAGACCAGGGTACCGAGACTGGACAACATAGGTGTACCTGGGGGGTGGGGGAACCCCTCCCCCAAATGGAAAAGTGCCGACCCCACCCTCGAAATTTCGGAGGCAGACCCCACCCCCAAATGGCCAAATCCTAGACCCCACCCACCCAATTTTGCCAAACCCCATCCCTAAAATTTTCGAAATTTTGCTTAAAATTAGTAAAAATTCGAAATTTTTGCAAAATGAAGAAATATTGTTGATTTTTAGTTGGAAATAACGTTTTTTTAGCAAATTAGCGAATTTTTTCTAAATTTCTGACCGAAAAATTTTTTACCCCCCCCAAATTAGATTTTTCCAGACCCCACCCCAACTCAAAACGGCTGACCCCACCCACCCTAATTTCGGCTACCCCCTCCCCCAACTTTTTCTCAAGATACACCTATGCTGTCAGTCTCGGCTTTTGGGCGAGACCGAGACCGAAACTAGCAATTTAGCTTAACCTTAGTTTCTACCAGTTTTTGAAGCTTATATCCAGTATTAGGGGCTTTAATACATAAACATATGGTTTCCGCACCTCGTTAGTTAATTTTCATAACATTGATTTAGTATTTTCGCCGAAATTAGATGTTTTCAAAAAATTTCCGGTCTCGGTCAAAGACCGAGACTTTTGGGTGAGCGAGACCGAGACTGGCCAAGTCTCGGCTTTTGGGCGAGACCGAGACTCCCAACCCTGGCCCCCAACCCAAATCCCCGTTACACCTATGGTTTATTAAAGTCTGACACAAAAATGTGTGTACAAAATTTGTAAGGCCTACAGTGAACTCAATATACGTCGTAACCCCATAAAATTATATATTTTCGGAATCCTTGCAGCGAGACAAACATTTTTATAAAATTAAAAATTTTTTAAAATTTCAAAAATTTTAAAATATCGGTTTTTCGGGGAATTTTTTGGACCGTTCAAGTTATTCAGCTCATTCTTTCAAAAATATTTTCCCGTACGAAGACGCATCGGTTGACATAAGAACGAAAAAAATCCGTTGAGAAATAAGCATTTTATTCCAAAATTTCGTTTTTCCATTTCCTTTGATGTTTGCCGCTTTTTGCAACTTTGACTGGTTATTACTCGCGACTCGCTCAACGGAAAAGTTTTTCGATTAGATTTTAAGGACCACCTAGGCGCCTGCTTTCACCTGATATATGTGGTATTTCAAATTTTGAAAATTGGTTTTTTTGAAAAATATAGCGCGGCGGGAAAAAAAACTCAGAACGAGGCACAGTAACACAAGATGCGTACTCAACCTCTTCTGTAGTTAGAGTCATTTTAATTCAACAGTACTGGATACACCCGACATAGACATATTCCGTTCCATTGCATTGGAAACCCCAACCTATTTAAAAATGAGTGCATATACGTAAAATAACATAGTGCATAACATAATAGGTGCCTTGGAGCACAGGCAATATTCAGGAAGTGAGCGTCAGCGCACTACCTAGAATAGGGAAAAAAAGGCGTATTGCGGCCTCTTGGAAC
>JASAND010031415.1:0-18810 GCA_030248195.1 Trissonchulus latispiculum
TCTGTTGTTATTAAAGCTACAAAACCCCCTTACCAAACGTCAAAGCGGAGAACCGGAAAAAAAACATCACTCTCGTAAGCGATTTTTGGCATAACTTTTTAACGGAAAGTGGTACGGGGATGAAACTTCGCACACATACTAAACTCGACACGTACAATTTTTTGCGCACATAATCTGCGCAGGAATCTGCGCAGCTTCTGCGCAGCCTTGTTTTACACGGTCATTCGACTATTTTCACTCATATTATAGGGGTCGCTACCGCGACCCCTATGATATTAATTTGTTACGTCGTTGTACAGATTCATATACTCTATGTGGTATTTACTCTTTTTGAAATTGTTGTAAGGTATGAATGTCGTATTTAGCTTTTGAATTGTGTACAGGTATTTTTGTCGTACTTTAATCTTTTGAATTTGTTGTAAAGATACTTTGTCATATTTACACTTTTGTACTGTGTATAGTTAACTCTTGTTGTATATTAATTTTGTGAAGTAGCGATTTTTGTGTTGTAAGTTCTTAGTAATTGTATTTGTTTTGTGAATGTTGTTTGGTTGTGCAATTGAATTTCAGTTGAATGCAACATGGATTTATAAGGTATATACCTATGTATTTTTCGATATGGGTGTTTGTTTATCGATTTTTGTACTTCACTATTCTAAATTTGAGTTGCAGTATCGTGTTTAAAATGCTATCAAGTTTACGTTCAAGTACGAGTATATCCCCATTTTTCAAGTTGCTTGTATTTGACTACCACTTGCTACCAATCTTTCTAATCTAATTTTTATTATTCTTTGAGTAAGTCTTTCTTGGGCTTACAATCTGAAGTTACTTTTGCTATCATGGGTAGTAAATGCGCCAGAACTTCCTTATGGTCGCTTACTGGTCGCCCATGCTTGAAAGTCTTTTTCTTGAAATTTTACCATCTAAACCTAATATTCGAAGTAAAATAAATAATAAAAGCGCTAAAATACTTTTGCCAGGGGATGATGTTAAAAACCAACAATTGCGTTGTGCAACTCTTCCTAATGTTTATGCAGATTATTTAAAACGTTGATGCTAACTTTCCTACTGTTGTGTAAGTACGCTGGTTCTGAAGAAATCAATGCTGTCTAGACTTGTAACAGGAACTAGTTAGTCATTATTGTTTCATCTGTCGTACTGTTCAGTCGGGCCTTTAGCCATTTATTATTCTGCCATTTAATGCCACTCATCTATTATTAAACTACCGTAAGTTCATATTAAATACGATGGCCGCCTTTCTTCTTTTATTAGGGTTTCTTAGTTAGGACTTATTTAATTTATTCATGAGCGAGTTGCACCTTTAGGGCGACTATTTAAAAACCTGCAATCGATTCGCCTGCCAAATATCGGCTTAGTTACCGGGCAGTAAGAAGAAGAATGAAGTATGATATGGCCTCGGGTTAGGAGGCAGCCGGGGAGCCGCCCTTCTTAGACCACAACGGTGCTTTGTTTGAGGACCCGACCTGCAATTCCTGGAAATTCGAGGCCGAATTTCAATTAGCAAGGGGAGTATGTTAAATATCAGCAGCCCAGAAAGGTTGAAATCAGCGTAATAAACTACTCTCAACGTCCGGGGGTGTGGCTCAGTGGTAGAGTTCTCGACTGCAGATCCAAAGCTCGGTGGTTCGATCCCCGCCCTGGACACTTTTCTTCACATCTTTCAGATCCTGATTTCAACCTTTCACATTTGGCGACCGTGCCGTGTCCTTACCGCTCTGAGGAGATGAAGTCGTTTGTGATGCCTGGGAATTGTGGAATTGCAGGTCCTTGAGATATAGTTGGCTTGGTTATTGTGGTCCTCGTGGTGCTAAGGGTTATAGTATATATGGTTGATTGATATGGTTCTTGTGTATGATGTAAAGGCTCCCGGCTTTGAAGAAGAAAGAAGTATAATATGGCCTCGGGTTAGGAGGCAGCCGGGGAGCCGCCCTTAGACCACATGGTACTTTGATTTGAGGACCGACCTGCAATTCCTGGAAATTCGAGGCCGAATTTCAATTGGCAAGGGGAGTATGTTAAATATCAGCAACCCAGAAAGGTTGAAATCAGCGTACTAATCTAGTCTCCCTGTCCGGGGATGTGGCGCAGTGGTAGAGCGTTCTACTTCTTAAACCAAAGCTCGGCGGTTCGATCCCCGCCCTGGACACTTTTCTTCACATCTTTCAGATCCTGATTTCAACCTTTCCCATATGAGTGCTCTCAGGCAGGTTGTACAAACACGGAAACTAGCCTGTAAAATGCACATGAGTGGCGTTGAGGTTGTAAATTAAGGAAAACAAGTTGCAACGGCTTAACATATGAGCCTGTCCTACAACGAGGCTCATATTGGCGTCACAGTGCAGTCTTCTTAAAGATCATCAGGCCATCATATTAAAGAAAAAACGAATGAATAGAAATAATATGTTAACATTGTGGCCTGAAAGAAATGGACTGAATGAAGTGAACTGCGACACCTCAAGTTGAACTGTACATGCAAGCTGATGTTTCCCAAAACACCATGGCACCTACTATTTCCGGAAGCACTATGGTACACCTACTGTATTCTCGGAACACTATGACACACTACTCTCACATACGTAATGCTTTCCCCACTTGGCTCTGAGTCAGAACGCAGAGTGGCATGCCGTATGTGTAAAGATGTGTAAAGGACAATTTTGTAATGAAAAGCTTTACGTGCTAATTATGAAGGTCAAATATTGACAAATTATATTATGAGTTATGACATACGCCAATATGAGCCTCGTTGTAGGACAGGCTCATATGTTAAGCCGTTGCAACTTGTTTTCCTTAATTTACAACCTCAACGCCACTCATATGCATTTTACAGGCTAGTTTCCGTGTTTGTACAACCTGCCTGAGAGCACTCATATGTATTTTACATGCGACGAAGGAGCATTTTTGGTTCTTGTATATAAAAATGGAGGGGGCAAAAATTGTCTTGGTCCCCCCTCATGGTTAGAAAAAAATTTTTTGTCTCCAATTTGGATGAGAAGGTGCCACTAGGGTAAATCGAGGTTGCTGATTTCAAAAATCAAATCGAGACATCAATCCGATCAATCGATCGATCAGTAGAATCGATAGATCAAAATCGATCAAAAAATTTTTGTCTCCGATTTTCGCAAAAAGTCGCGAAATTAATTAATTGTATATAATTCGGGTAATTCTTCGGCGCTGATTCCGAATCTGCAGTCGAAATTTCGATCAGAGCTGCCAAATTCGACTTATAGACGAGTTCTTGAAAAAAATCGATAAAAATCAATTTTGCGGGCGCAGGATCGAATTTCATGAAATTTCGACCGCAGACTCGGAATCAGCATCCCCGAATTACCCTATAGGCGACTTTTCGCGAAAAGCGGAGACAATTTTTTTGATTTTTCTGAATTTTCTGAAAAAATTGTCCAAAAACAGTTAAAAACGTTAAAAAATAGGTTTTAAAACGCTAATACGAGTGGTTTCTTATTAGATTTATATATGTCGAAAATAGTCGATTTTATGTCAAAAAAGGGCCATTTTTAGCTGAAAAAAATTGGGTACAGTTTGGGTAGTTTTTTTTAAATTTCCGATTTTTGAGACCCCCCAAGCCAGATTTGGACTTTTTACTCCCCCCCCAACCCAAACAGGTGGTACACCTATGGCGACCTCGATTTACTCTAGTGGCACCTTCTCATCCAAATCGGAGACAATTTTTTTCGAACCATAAGGGGGCATAGGTGTACCTGGGGGGTGGGGGGGAACCCCCTCCCCCCAAATGGAAAAGTGCCGACTCCACCCTCGAAAATCGAAATTTCGGAGGCAGACCCCGCCCCCAAATGGCCAAATCCCAGACCCCACCCACCCAAATATGCCAGACCCCACCATCAAAATTTTGAAAATTTTGCCTCAAAATTAGTAAAAATTCGAAATTTTTTGGAAAAATTCGAAATTTTTGCAAAAAATCCTAGTTTTTTGAATAAATGAGCAAAAATGAAGAAATGTTTTTTATTTTTAGTTGGAAATAACGCTTTTTTTAGCAAATTTGCGAATTTTTTCTAAATTTTTTACCAAAAAAATTTTTACCCCCCCCCCCCAAATTCTATTTTTCTGGACCCCACCCCACCTCAAAAGTTCAAAACGGCTGACCCCGCCCACCCTAATTTCGGCTACCCCCTCCCCCAAAGATTTCTCAAGGTACACCTATGTAAGGGGGGACGGGACCAAGGCAAAATTTTTGTCCCACCCATCTTTATAAGTGCCGGCCGCCCCTTCTTCGGCGACCTCCCCCCCATTCAAGGAGCCCCCCCATAAATTCAGACCTCCCCCCCCATAATCCCAAAGATTGCCAAATTTTACCATTTTCACCCTAAATTTTTAAAAATTTTTCCGGCGAATTTTTTACTAAATTTTCGCTATTTTAGCTTAAAAACCCCCTAAAATTTGTCATTTTTAGCTATTTTTAGCAGTTTGTACACAAAAAAACCCAAAACTCGAAAAAATTTTCTAAACATATGCCCCCAGTCCCCTCATCGATGGGGGGCCCCCATGAAGCCCTCAATAAAAAATTGTCAAGGGATAAGTCAGTATGGCTAAGGCTGGCTGCTGAGACTTAGCTTAGGTTGGCGGCTTCTAGTTCTAGGCTTAGGGCGCTTTAACACATAAAGATCAAAGGTCGCCGACCAAAATTTTCAAAAGTGGGAAATTCTGATACCAATCGACTCGTCTCGTTGTCCTCCTAAGCACAGAAATATCAAATTTATTGCATAAAAATGCATTTTTGATTCCTTCCCTCCCCCAAAGTTTACTTGATCCCAAAAATTGCCAAAACCCTCCTAAATTTTCGATTTTTGCAATTTTGACCACTTCTCGGCCAAAAATTGGGGGGGGCAAAATCTGAAAATCTGGTGGGGGTCGCAAAAAATACCGTTTTAGTGGAGTGGAGGATGACGTGCCCCAACCCCAGACAAATTGCTCACGTGCGAACCGAACTGTCTTCTTTGACTGTCAACATGCAGACTGAAACAATTTCGCTTTAAATAACTGTTGCCAATTTTATCACCTGCGCTGTCTGTCTTTCAAAGACAGTATCAGTATGTGCTGACGTTAAGTTTAAGGTAGTGATTCTTGTACAAAAGAAAAACACAATGTTCGCAAGTGCAAAATTAGATTTAATTAACTTTTTCGCGAATTGTAATTAATTAATTAATAACTATATCATGTGTAAGAACTGTAAAAAACGCAAGAGCTCAACCTTTTACTGAACAGAATGAAGGGTTACGAACTGATTCAATATACAGGATCAAGAAAGTTATTTTTCCTGTGAGCTAGCAAATATATACTTGAGATTTAACAAATCTAACACTCGCACGAATGTGTCAACTTTAAGCAATTTAAGGATTAAAATACTTCCAAGTAAAGCGAAGATTTTCGAAACGGTTTCGTTAGAACATCAGCAATCATTCCACCGCTTGAACAAAACTCTAGTAGGCTTTTCTTGTTTTGCACTTGCTCTCTAATGGAATCGAATGTAGATATGTTTAGTTCTGGAATGGTCCACTGGAGTTTTGGCCATAGCTATCGCACCTTGGTTGTCCTCAGAGATCGTTATTGGTTTTTCCTGTTGTTGGAAAACGTCAGTTAAAAATAGTGCCAACCAGACAGCTTCCTGAGCAGCCGAACTCAGCGCTATATACTCAGCTTCAGCTGTAGAGAGAGCTACTACAGCCTGTTTCTTGCACAACCAGTTAATAGCTCCTGCCCCAAGCAAGAATACAAAACTTGAAGTAGAGCTGCGATCATCCAAATCTCCCGCCCAGTCAGAGTCAGAATATTCAACCAATTCCGACTCCGGGGTAGAACCGGAATAGGTAAAGACAGACCTAAGGTCCCTTTTAAGGGGGCGCTTGCATTATCGGGATTATAGATATAAAATTTAGACCGATAGCTCGATATTAAAGAAATCCGAACTAAACTTACTTTGTTTGGCGGGGCATCTTTTGACAAAATTTCGGCAACGGAGACCACGTGCTGGGCTAGCTACCGGTATGGCTTAAAATTTCGAAATTTTATTAAAGCTGCAAACGACAACGTCGAATGCACTAGGTGAAAGAGCATAAACAGCTCGTTACAACAATGTGTATATCTCTCATGTACGTGTTTGCAATCAAAAGTTGCAGGCGGTTGAATATATGACAAAGTTACGTTTACCATTCCCAACGCGAATGCTAATGTAAAAACCAATCGTTCGGAAATCAATTCTACAGGGCTTTTCGCGTTACTTTTGTGTTGGATTTGTTTATTACTTTATGAAATACACTGTGCGACTTATTAAAAGCATAATATTTGCGAAAAACTGAAGTGATTATTGCGAAATTTTTCATTTTGATTTTCTCATAAATGCTGCGACCAAAATCGCTCAAATTTTGCATGCACGTTTATTTGACGGGTACGCAGGGGCAACTTTTTTAGTTTTATTTAAATCGTATATTCCGTGAGATATTGATTTTCAAAGTTTTCGAATATTCATAATATACTCAAAACTGCATAAATTGAAAAACTGAAAAAATTGCCCCTGCGTTATGTTCATTTACGCATTTGTGCCAAATTTGAGCTAATTTCATTCAGCCGTTAATGAGTGACGGCGTTTTGAAAATTTCAGCTTATCCCTCTTGCGTAAGTCGCAAGCCAAGCACTGGATTATTGAAATTATACATATTGTTAGCATTTAGCACCAGCTACCTATGCTGAAAGTTTGAAATAGATTCGTAGGAAAATAAACTCAGGAGAACCGTTCCCGGTAATGCAAGCGCCCCCTTAAATAAGTCTCAAAAATGTATGCTTTTCTCGCTAACGCTCGCTAAATGACAAGCTATGCCAAATCTGGCTTCGACGTGGACTTTAAAACTCAAGACGTTGCCTATTACCAGTAATTTAACCGAATAAAGTACATAGTTTCTGACTTACTTCTTTTGCTTAAACTGATAAAATTACTGTAAGGGTATACGGTTATTCTGCTCCTATCAAGCTGTGAACGTAAAATATTGAAAAAAATTGGCTTTTCCTAATTAGCGTCCGATGCTACTTCTGGTGTCAATTTTCCTTCCAAGTTCAAACCAATTTGGCTTATCTTTTCAGCAAATGTTGGTCCCACAGGGAGGATTACTGTGGTAGAAAAATTAGCCGTTTCCCTAACTCGGGGTGAGAGTAATATGCGAAAATGTGTGTTACCGACCTACACTGAACACCCCGTCAAACACCAAGCATTTACCCAAACCCGGTGGTTTGGGCTATAATTTTTAGCAGTTAATTTTCCAAGACCTACTATTGTTATCTGAAAGTTTGGGACCAGACGGTTGTTCCAAGCTCTAGTTTTGCGGCATTAAAGATTGGCCATGCCGACCGTCAAAAAATCACGAAAATACAAAATTTTGAACTTTGATTTCTCGCCACAGAGACGGAATTTGGAACTCTGATGGGGGTACAATATATGTGAAAATGAAGAAAATCGCATAGGGTCAATTTTTTAAAACCAATCGCGCTATGTACGATTGCTAGAAAAAGCCTGTCATATATATATATATATATATATATATATATATACACACACACACACACACACACACATATATATATATATATATATATATATATATATATATATATATATATATATATATATATATATATATATATATATATATATATATATATATATATATATATATATATATATATATATATAAATCTGATTGTACCTGATCAGAACTCTGAATATGAGACTCTAAAATTTTTGTATCAAGAAAAGTGCAATGTCATTTATATTCAATGATTTTATCCATTTATATTTATTCAGATTCATCGGGCACGGAGCCCAATCAAAGCCCGGTACCAGGTGCGGTAACCAGACAGGCAGGCCTGGTGGGCCAAGCCGCTAAAACCGGGGCCCGGTGGCCCAACTAAACATTCTACGGGCTCGGACCTAAACCGGGTCGCCCCGGTCCTGGGCTCTAAGCCCGCTTACGCGACCCGGGTACATACAACCTTAAGTCTAGGCCATTCAATAGACTTACATCTTCTTTAACTTTCCTTGTACATTTTCATTTTCACAGTGCAAGGTCTAGCTTACCTTTTGGATCAGCGGATCCATGTTTTGTTTCTTTTTTTGACGGAAAACAACCCATGTATAGATGTATATAATATCTCAGTTCGGCACTTGTAATCCAATGATCAGAACACCACAATAAAATTCCAATTTGAGTTTGACGTAGTGCACCTAATCAGGTAAAAAGCATTGCTTAAAAGTAAAATATTTCAAAAAACTCAAAGATAAATAAACACATTTTGTGCAGTGGATATGTATATACTACATAAGTACGTAAGGATGAAATATAACCATCTTCCGAAAGTAGAAGGCTACGATCTTTGCTAAAACTGTCACTGGAGTTAGGATTTGGATAATATATATGTAAGGGCAAGAAAATTCAATCTTAGCCCAGAGTTGAAAAAAGGGTTAAAAGACAACTGTTTTCTGGCTAATTTTTGTTTCATGTTCTGTTTTCAAACTCTTGACTCTGTATTTTTGTGACCCTATGTTGATTAAGCTAACTCGTGAAGTTGTTGTGACTAGTATTAACCAATTGTATTAACCAATTCGTCATTTCGCCCTTGCACATTTGTAAACTAACTAGAGGACCTTGCATATTTGTACCATATTTGTAAACTAACTAGAGGAATGTGTTTCAAATGGCATGCTGTAATGGGTGGGTATTTTTAGTGTGACTGATGTATAAATGTATGTGTGTGTATTTTTGAAAATGTTAAGAAATGTGTGTGCGAAATTCATGTGAGTGAGATTTCTCCCTAAACTAGTCTTTTTGTAACGTGTTTTTATTTAGCCGCTAGGCGGCGCTGTCGTTTAGCAAAACTAGATAGGAACCTCCATCCAATCAGAACTTTCCAGGCTTCTCTCAAAAATCAATACTCTACGCTGATTGGTTACTTAGGGGGGTGGTCTGACGCAAGAACAGAAAGTTATTCAGTTATAAGTTTTTCTTTCATGTCGAGTGGTCGGGTTTGAGCGAACTTCTACATATACGTACTTTTTATACACAAGCTTCCCCCTTAGTTTTCTTTTGCTGCAGTCCCAATTGTCTAGGAATCCCTAGTCTCTGTTTACTTTTACTGCCTGCCTCTGTACTGTTTGGATTTCCCCCTGTCTTTATATATAACCGTCCCCCGATCTGGTCGTTCCGGCCAGATCAGCCCTTCTTATCATTCGCTATATTTATGTACTCTGGATCTTATGGATTTTCTTGATTGTCTTCTTTTCTCTAACTGTCCGGAGTGGTAATTAGTAAGTAGTGAAACCGAAAGTTTGTTAAAGTATAATTGGTGTACTCGATCCGTTATATTTTTTATATCCTTGTGAACTTCTGTTTTGTAAGAACAATTTGTTTAGTTAGGTTTTAAAAATTAAATATGGTCTCCAAGTATTTGTAGCTTAGGTCTTAGTATTTATTGTTCGGTAGGCAGTTAGGTAGTTAGAAATCTGGCAGTCTGAGGTTAGGTTGAGCGTATTTTTGTGGTATTGTTTTGTATCTACTTTTGAGTTAGGGCCACAGTTGTTCCAGTAGTTTTGGCGAGGTTGTTGCTACAGGTCGACTGGAACAACATCTCCTTCAGGTCTGTCGTATCCTTGCGCGCAGTACCCATCCCGTAGTGCTTAGTAGTCAGGTCACCTTCTACTAGCATTACATTAGGCTGCCAGTCCCGACCTCTCAACTATTTTTGAAAAATTTTTCTTGCTTTTCCGCCAGTTTTTTTGTGTGTTTGTACGTATTGTGGGGGCCAATTTCTGCGAATTTTTTGTACGTATTTTGTGATTTCTTGTGGCTACCCTAGTAGTATTGTTGGGGGTATAGCTGTGATTTTTGTGACTTTTGTGTATTTCATGCGGGTTTATTGCGCCTATTACCTGCGCTCTGACCTATTATACGTACTTTTCTAGTATATTTGCCCGGGGTTTTGTGTGTTTTTCTGTATTTTGTGGCGCCCATTTGCGCGGTTTATTTTCCCAATCAGGGTATTTTGTGTATTTTTCCGGGCGTAATTTTTTCGTGATTGTGTTTTTTTTAACCAACCATTTTAATACCAGTTGTTCAGAATCATTTTAATCTCGCTTGAATTTTGTTTGTATAATTTGCTAACCCCCTTATTTTTAGGTTTAATTGTAAAATTTCTTTTAGAGACCCGTACCATTACTTGACGTAAGGTACTTTTCCCTCGTATACGTATATATATATTTGCCCTTGTCTCTATTGATCTCAAATATTCTCAGATATGCCGAAACCGCCCGAAAATTCTGAGGACCCTACCAAAAAGGGAATGTCGTCTGGGGAACCCAGACGAACCCGCCTGGCGTCGACCACCAGTGCTGGGAGAGGAGCGACAAATCAGGGCCCTGCCGTGAATCCAGGCAGCTACCGCCCTCCAGTTACTAGGTCAAAGGACCCCAAACCACCTGGCACGGAGAAAGAAGAGGAGGAACCCTCCAAGGCAGTGGGGGCGGCAGCATCACAGGACGAAATTGGAGCTGGGACTGAGTCTCAAGGGGGACAGAAGGAACCTGTTCCTCTAGGTACCCTGGAGGCACAGACTAAGGAGCAGTTGGAAGCTTTGAAAGCTCAGCTACAGCATATTGGGCATGGGCTGGCAAGTCACCTGTACCAGCAAAACCGAGGACCGCCTCCGATTTCTGAATTTTCGGACTGGCGCGGGCTGAAGCAAATTGTAGATGATATTGATCAGGGCTTACAACAGGAATACCAAAGGCCTCGACTGGGATCGGACAGTAGCCTTCTTCGAAGGCGCCAAAGCCAGCACTGGTCCCAGTCCCCTTCTGGTGGGTTGTTGTGGGATGACGAAGGGACATTTTTTATGGACAAGCCGGTTCGCCGGGACCCGGAACCGACTACCCCCCCGCGACGGACTCATAGAAGCACGGTGCAGATAAACCTGATTAGCCCAACAGCTAATCAGGAGGGTGCTAAAGGAGGGTCCAAAGAAAAAGAGGCCCGCAAAGCACGGGGGCCAATGGACAAATGGGTGGTTCCCTTGGCTAACCCACCGGCGGTACCCGCTCGGAGGGCTAACCCATTGCAGGATATGGTGCAACCAGCTCACCCGAGGCGGTTTACAGAGCCGGAATATTATGCCATCAGGGATTTGCTCACACAGTGGCTGGCGGAACTCCCGGCAGTCACGTGGCAGGCACTGGAGGAAAATTTCCCAAGGGTTTGCAGGGAGATGTTGGCTCTTTGGCCAACCTCACGGGATGACCCAGATGCTGGGCCTCCTCCTTATCAAATGGGTCGACGACGGACTAACCGTTCGTTTAGTACCAGCAACGCGCCGCCTCCACGACCACAGAGGCAACCAGAAGAGGCCCCACTTATTGACTTGGATGACTCTTGGGAATCCCCACCTCCGGTCCGGCCTAATCCGCCTGCGGAACCAGCACGACGGAGGGCCCCTTCGAGGGAACCCACCCCTCCCCCACCAGTACGGCGGTTGGCGACTTCAGGACAATATTTCCAGCAGAACCATACGCCTTCGGAGTCCAGACGGGAACCACCTGGACTGACTCAACCCGCTCAACACCTGCCAGCGGCAGAACCCGCTGTCTCCTACGGCACGGCCAAGCAACTGGGAGAACATCTAAAAGGGTTCAAGGGCATGAAACCCTTTCAAGGACCAAAAAGCAGCATAAAGCTTTCAAGTTGGCTGGCTAACTTCGAGGCTACAGTGAAGGTTTATGAGGTTCCCTCAACCTTCAAGTACAGAATCCTGTGGACGCTGCTTGATGAAAAGGTTAAGGAGGCAATGAGCCCTTGCCCTCCGGACAACTTCGACAGCTTGGTGGCCCTGTTGCGTCAGCTATACGAACCACTCCCTGTCACAACGGAACAATACGCGGAGCAGTTCTATGGACGATACCAGCAGACCAACGAACAGGCGCATGACTTCGTAGCTGCCTTACGCCTTTTGACCGTGAAGGCGTTCCCCCACGAACCGGTCATGGACAGGGAAAAGAAACTGGTTGCCCAGTTTCGAAGGGGGCTTCGACCAGAGCTGCGAGCCCGGCTGGCGGCCTCCTTGGCCGAAGTCCAGTTTTGGCCACATGTCAGGGAAAATGATCTGATCACGAGGGCACTGCATATAGTGGAAGCAGTCCAGGGCGAAATGGAAAAGGAACAGCCAGCAGTGGCCTATGCTGCCCAAGCGGGGACCCAGGAATGCTGCGCTGTGAACCAGGCCCGCGTTCCGCCCCAATATCCACGACAAGGCCCACAGACACAGTCCAATGAGCGACAGCCTGGACAAAGACAGGGAGCCCAAGGAGATTCCAACCGGTGTTGGACCTGCCATCAAATAGGACACCGCCAGCGTCAGTGTCCGGAGCACCTCCGGGCTCTGAGACAACAAGGACAGGATCCTCCGCAGGCCCCACTACAGCGCCAAGAGGGTAACCCTCAAGGGCAGGGGCACGGTAACCAGGAACAGCAACCACCACGACCGCGCCAATGGGGGCGTGGTATTATTGGACCCCTGCGCTATCATGGTTTCCCACCTCAGGGAAACGAGAATCCGGGGCGCGGGCAGTAGACCCGAACCCGTGTCCCGTCCCAGCTGCCCCCTCCGGTAATGTAGTGATGTCAATTCAATCTTTTAATACTAACGTAATCCATACTGATGAAGAGCCATATTATAATCGAGGTGGTTTCTGGAGTAGTGATTCAGATAGTGACTGGGCTGACAACGAGGAAACCTCGGAAGTCAACCCGATCCCCCACATGGAATTTACCCCAACACCACGGGGGGTCAAACGCCACCCACAGCCTATACCCGATCCAGATTGTAAGTGTAAATCCTGCAAACAAAAGCGAAGAAGGGCAGAATGGTTCCCCCCTCATCACTTGATTATGGAAAATGGTGGTTATCCGGACGGAGGGGATATCTACTATGACGGCTATGGTAACCAGCGACCGTATAAATTTTGGAACCGTTGGCGTCGGGATGTGAAGCCTTTCGGTGATGGCGGTTCGACGGCTGCCAGGTACAACGTGCCATACCGGAAGCGGTGGAAGAAGGCCCCTGGTACCCAGTGGGACCAGCTTCCGATCGTGAAGCAAGCGATGGCAGCACAGGAGGCGAATGCAGCTATGGCTGCACAAACTCGAGCGAATCAGGCTAAACAGGCGGCATCCCGCCGACAAAGGAAAAGCTCAACCTCCGTCGAAGTCCAAACAGATCCAATTCGGGTTATTACGCCATTGCACCGCCTGCTAATACGCACGACTACTCCAGAGCCGGTGACTGGGGCTGATCGCATAAGCCCTGGGGAGGACCAGGGCCCTGTAAATGGGCTTCCAGCTGTAAGCACTGGGGATAACCAGGGGCTTTCAGCTGTAAGCACTGGGGACACCCGGGCATCTGGGGTCACCGGTAAGCGGTCTACTCGGAGGCGACCTCGAGTTAGAAACGGCGACGACTGGCAGGCGGTGTCGGAGTCCTCGGATACAGATAACCCACCCCGGTTGGCGGGTGACCCACCAGCCATAGTGGTTACTCGAGCTTCACCCCCAGGAAAGGAGAAACAACTTAACCCATGGCCAACTAGGCGGGAACTGACTGAACCACAGCTTACATCTGACGAAGAGGATGAAGGTTCAGGGCCTATTCAGGTGACGGTGGATGTTCACCCACAGCCGCCACTGTCTGAGGACGAGGACGGGTGGCGCACAGCGGATGAAGGTCCAGGCCCAGAACGGACAAAAGAGGCTGGACGACAACATTCAGAGCTTGCGGTACCACCGCTTAAATTGCGCAAGAACAAAGCGGGTACATGGGACCAAGTCCGAAAACCAGCCAAGGCCCAACCTAGCACGGCGACGGCTCCCGTCCCGACTCAGAACAGGTATACCCTGTTAGGGGAAGTCGAATATCTAGGGGTCCAGTGTGGTTGGTCCGACCTATGCCGAACCGTAGAATTGGCCCAAAGCGAGACCGCAGCTACAGTGGAACAAGTGAATGAATTGGGCAAGCATATGCAGGTCATCGTGGACAAGGTACATCAAGCGGTCGACAATTTCGACGACCTGCTGGGCGAATTCATTCAGAAGGACTACGCCAGGATCCTCGAATTGGAGAAAACGGGTAGCTTGCGGGAACCGCAGCAACCTATCTGGAGCGAAGACCCTCCTCAAAAGCAGCGTAAGCGTAGAGGAGAGCGCCTGAATGATCCAAATGAAATTGTAGTGCTTGATTCGGAACCTAGTGCGGAGCCCGATTTCTCACTCATGGAGGAACAGACAGCAGCCGTGCTGAGGTCAATTCGCCCGCACACGGACCTGAACGCGGTTGAGTCGGAAACCGAACAACCTGAAGAGGACCTTCCCGTCACGGACAAACACCTAAATAGGGCAGTGTTGTCTGTCCTTAACGGTTCCTCTCCCTTTTTCGTATCCCAATGCACCCAAATAGCCGTGAAGAAAAGCCCATATGTCATAGCCGAGGTCAAAGGCTTGAAGACCCTGGCTCTTTTGGACACAGGAGCTAACATCTGCCTGATGTCTAAACAATTCTTCGACCAGGTGAATACTAATGGGCAATTACATCTGGACTTAACGAAAGCAACTGAGGTAGCCACAGCCGCCGAGGACAAAAGCTTGGCAATTCTGGGCGAGTGTAAGATTACCTTCAAGGTCCATGGAGTGGACTACTCTTACACCTTCAGTGTGGCTAATGGGCTTCAACATGACTTCATCATTGGATATGACTTCCAAGCCGCACATCAGTGGGTGGTTTTTCCTCACCAACATGTCCTCATGTGTGACAGGAAGAAGGTGCCACTATTGACTCCGGGTGACTTACAGGCGTTGGCTAATCGGTTTAGCATTGCAGTGTCCTGCAGTGTGTTTTACTGTATGCGAGAAACGTGGAAGCTGGTTGCCTCCACGTTCTAACATTATGGTGCCGGTTTCCTGTTTCGTAGACGGAGCGAAAAACCCACAGGAGAGACAAACGGTGGTTTTCGAACCATCAGGGGACCTGATGGAAATTTTCGAGGTTTATCCGGTACCCGGGATCCTCGAGGTTTCACCACAGGTGAACTATATCAAGGTCTATAACCCACTTGATAGGACGATACACTTGCCTAAAGGGTTACCCCTAGGTCAAGCCGAGCCAGTTACGACTATAACGGAACGTCAGGGCTTTCGGTACGCAACCGAATTGGGTGTGAATTTCGCCCAAGCTAGAACGCAGATGACTAGCTGGGTCTCACACCCGGCAACGCAAGTTCAGGAAGGCGAATTACAGCATGCCCTGAAGGAAGTTGACCGTTTAGCCCCTTTTAACCCTGGGGGTACCCCGCCAATGGTGAATTGCGTTGGGTCTGTTGCCAATATACCACGATGGGTGGACCCCACCGTGTGTGCCGTACAGTCAGACAAGTCATGGGGTACAGAAGAGCCACCTGCTCTGTCTGACCGAGGACTGCAAGCATTTAACGATATGCACTACTCTGCTGACGAGATGACAACCCAGCCTATGCCGTCGTGGGAGGAACGACAGCAATTTATTGATGAAAATGTTGACTTCGACTCTATGGTTCTGGACGACGTGGGGAAAGCGAAGCTACGGGATCTACTCGTGGAATTTTACGATGTGGTAGCTCGTCCTGGTAACCCGGGCCGAACTAAAGTCGATCAACACGTCATCGACACTGGTAAGGATGGCCCAGTAAAGGGCAGATCCTATCGGTATAACCCGAAGGATAAGGCGGAAATCGAAAAGCATATCAAGGCTATGCTTGAAGAGGGAGTTTGCTCCCCTTCCACTAGCCCTTGGTCCTCCCCATGTATCCTTGTCGGCAAGAAGGATGGTACGACACGGTTGGTAATTGATTACAGGCGACTTAATAAGATCACGAAGAAAGATAGTTACCCACTACCGAAGATAGACGAGATCTTGGATCAACTCCAAGGTGCGGTCATCTTTTCTACGATTGACTTGGCCGCTGGTTATTGGCAGGTGGAGGTCTATCCGGAGCATAGGGAAAAGACGGCGTTTGTGTCACATATGGGCCTTTTTCACATGAATGTTATGCCCTTTGGTCTCTGCAATGCCCCGGCGACCTTCCAACGCATTATGGAAAAGGTCCTTACAGATCTCCCAGTCTATATTGATGACGTTTTGATCCCTTCCCCTGATCCTGATTCTCACCTGGTTATGCTGAGGTCGACCCTCCAGCGTTTACGGGATAATGGATTGAGAATCAAGCTGAAGAAATGCTGTTTTGCCAGGGAAGCGGTCCCTTTCTTAGGCCATTACGTGGGCCGTAATGGTATCAGCGTGGACCCAGACAAGGTTAAAGCGGTTTCTCAGCTCCCTCCCCCTACTGACGTGAAGGGTATTCGTGCCTTTCTGGGTATGTGCGGATACTATCGCCGATTCGTGTCTAATTACGCGAAAGTGGCCGCTCCACTGACCGACCTCCTTAAGAAAGGGGTCCCCTTTCTTTGGTCCGACGAATGCCAGCAAAGCTTCGAAGCCCTGAAGCAGCATCTCACGACAGCTCCAGTATTGGCATTTCCTGATTTTTCGAAAACCTTCTACGTGTCTACCGATGCCAGCAAGCGTGGTTTTGGAGCAGTCCTGGAGCAGCAATTTTCGGTTCCACGAAGCTATGACAAACCGAACGGTCCTCGTATGCTACGGGAAAGGCCAGTAGCATATGCCAGTCGGACATTGACCCAGGGTGAAAAAGGCTATTCGGCAACCGAAATGGAAGCCTTTGCGGCCCTCTGGGGATGTCAAAAATTCCGGCACTATCTTTCATGCAAACAGTTTGTCTTACGCACGGACCATATGGCTGTAAGGGATCTGCTGAATAACTTCAAGGCATTGGGATCAGGAAAATTGGCTAGGTTCGCGTCACGTATGCTGGAATTCGAATTCACTGTGGAATATCGTCCGGGCAGGGAAAACCATGTCCCGGATGCGCTGTCGCGTCTATGGCCAATTGAAGAACCGGTTGATAGCGAACAGGAAGCCCTGGAGGTTATGTATCCACCTGAGGTGTATGCCTTGACGGCTGCACCGCCGGGCCCACCAACGGTGCTCAGTTGGAAGCGGCAACTTCGCGATGAACCTGAATTTGCCGTTCTATTGGACTTCCTAGAGCAGAAGCGCCTGCCGGAAAACCAGCAGGAAGCATTGGTCTTGACGAAGCTGAGGTCTTCGTTTAATATCAAAGACGGGGTTCTTTATCGGGACTATTTGGACGAGCGAGGTATGCGCCGAGGTTCTTCGTTCCCTACGCTTGTGGTACCACGTAACGAACGTGAACAGCTTTTGGAAGAGGTCCACACACATTTCACGACAGGTGGACACCGGGCTCACAAAGCGGCCTATGCTAGTTTGGCATCTAAGTACTGGTGGCCTCGCATGTCACAGGACTTGGCGGAATATATTGCGCAGTGTAAACCCTGCGCTAAATTTAATCATGGGCCACGGCGTCATCAGGCAACTATGCAAAATACCGTCGTGGTCCGATATCCCTTGCAGGTGATAGCCATGGATGTCATGCATTTCACCCATCGGGAAACCAAACGAGGCAATACCTGTGTCCTGTGTATTGTCGACTACCTGACTCGGTATGCTGAAGCTTTTGCGATGCCGAACGAGCGGGCTGAAACGACGGCCTATTGGTACCTAAATGGGTTTGTAGCCCGCTGGGGCGTCCCAGGTCGAGTTCTAACGGATCAGGGCCCTAATTTTATGTCAGCTTTCATGACGGCCCAAGTGGATGCGACTGGGTCGGAGCGCCTCCGGACCACAGCGTACCATCCGCAAACTAACGGGGTAGTGGAACGGTTTAACCGGACGCTACGTAGTTTGATTACCAAATATGTGGACCGATATCAGACGGACTGGGATGATTATTTACCTTGGGCCCTTTCCATCTATCGGGCCACGGTCCACAGCTCTACGCAGGAAACCCCGTATTTCCTGATGACCGGTCGGGATTACCGGTATCCCTTAGATAATTTCTTCCAGAACCACGGCGACGACCCTGTTGAGACATACGATGATGTCCGAAATCAGTTGTTGCCACATCTGGGAGAAGCTTGGAGGATAGCACGGGAAATGCTACAGGAAGCAGCGAATATCAACAAAGTCCGGTATGATAAGAAAGCCACGCCAGTAGAATACAAACCAGGGTCCCTGGTTATGTTGAACGTGGAGAACAAGAACGTGCCGGCTGGACTTAGCAAGAAGCTAAGACCGAAGTATGATGGCCCGTATCGGATCCTGGAAAAGATCTCGCTTACGAATTATCGCATTGGTCCGACCAACGGCTTGGGTGACCCATCCGTGGTTAATATAAATCGCTTGAAGCCATTTGGAGATGCGCCTGTCAAACTTCCTGTTGTTCAGCTTTAGGTTCCCTAAAGTTGATATAGTACGTCTAGGGTCTGAGCTTTTATATACTTATTAGAGATATCTCTACGTTTCTGTTTGTTTGTTTTTACGGGCCCGTTATTATTAGCTAGGATTTTATCTGCTTAAAGGTCTTTGGGTGTTGGCACTATATTTGTTACGTTTGTTACAACTTCTTTCCCCTGTGGGGGTGGGTCTAAATTATCTTAAGGGCCTTCTTTGAATCATTTTAGTTTCATTCTTAAATTGGGGTTTCATTTTACATCTAATAGAATCTACTTCTCTTATTTAATCCCTTGTTATGACCTTTCA